>CABHPR010129946.1:0-17169 GCA_902168415.1 Peromyscus melanophrys | reverse complement strand
TGGTTAGCATGTTGGCCAATAGGACCTCTGGACCCTGATTAGGTACTGCTTAAAGAATGCAAAGAGCTGCTCAGCAGGCAGAGAAGACGCCTGGCTTTTTGCTGGCTCTTCCCTCAGATGCCTTTGTCCTTCAGTATCCTCATCCCCTTCAGAATTCTAAGGGTGTTGGGTTTTGTGTGCTCTCGAGATTTTTTTTTTCCAGCTTATCCTCTTGCAGGAAAAATAGGAGAGGCCTGGGTTTGCCATTGCACTCTGACTCATCAGGAAAGTCCCGCGGTAGACAAATGGGCTGATAGATTATGCCTGTTTATTTCCCCCTCCCAGAGATGCAGCCCTGCCTTGGGCTTCCCCCATGATGTCACAGGTTAAGGCTATGGTCCTTTGGGGGTATGCTCTGGTGTCCGTTCCTGGTCAGGCTTCTTTTCATGAGAAGTGTTGATAGTTTCTATGATTAGAAACAGAGACTCCTGAGTGGAGCATTGCAACTTGCACATGTGACCACAACCCTCAAGAGGCCACGGCTGGAAGATGATGAGTTCGAGTATGGTCGGGATACCTGGGTTACATAGTGAGACAGACCCCGTCTGAAACGAAAAAGGAAGGAATGGAGATACGTGAAGCAGAGTTCCTCAGGGAACCCTTGCGTTGCTCTGTCCCACTCAGGCAAGGGCAGACGGGACCATCCTGTCCCTGCTGCTTCTTGTGTGTCTTCCTCACTCTGTGCTGAGACCTTTGATTTTATAAGGAAGCAGATACTATTGAGCATACACTCACTCTCTGCCTTTCCACTCCCTTTCATCCGTAACATGTGTCCCATGTTCTCCTTTATCTAGATGTGCTTAAAGTGAGGTCAACAGCTCCCCGGAAGTAGTTTGTCTTTATTCTGCTCTGGATCATACCTAGTTTATCTCTGGCTCTTCACAGGAATACCATATGTCCTGTTGTGAAAACAGCTGTCGAGCTGGGAGCTGTGGTCAGTCAGTTGCAGGCACGCAGTAATCCTTCGCCCAGTTATGCTTGAGGAGACCTAGGTAAATAGATGCTGTTCATGCTAGCAAGTGAACCCTGGGGGATTTGAACTCAGGTGACTCAAGTCTGTCAACCTCATCCACGTGTTTCCAGCTCTGCCCACCCCCTGAGATACCTCAGATTTTGTGATTGTCTTCTGGCCCTTTGCTCATGGGCCAGAAGACAATCACATTCAGTGGTCCTTGCTGGGACCCTCTGTTACTCTTGCGTCACAACATCTTGTTGTCTCTGCAGGCTTGAGCGCTCCCTCTCTCCTGCACCTTTTCTAGAGAGTACTCCCCTTCTCCGCCTGACAGCCCTTCAGTACTTTTCATAAATCTTCCTGTAAGTGTGGCATTAGCCAAGAAGCAGCCACAAGCAGAACCTTCAGGGCTTTGAGCAGCAGAAGCTTTACCAGGGGAAATGATGATGTTCTAATTAGCTATTTTCTTAGACCTTCCTGTCATTGGATGTGACTTGTTCCAGCTTGTGGGTCTATGCTTCGTGATCTCTTGCACTTTTGAAGGAATGGTTTCTTCTATAAGTTTATATTTAGAGAGCCCTGAACCTCTGCTTGTTCCCCTCTTTCCAGTAGAATATCAATGATTATGATGTAATCACATCTCGTCTTCTGAACAGCAAGTCAAGTTACCTGTGAGTAATTCCATATGAAAGAAAGGGTCACATCCTGCTCGTAGGACCTGACGGTTACTTAAATATAATCGCTGCTGTTAGAAACAGACCTTTTTTTTGGGGGGGGGGGGTTTGAGACAGGGTTTCTGTGTAGCTTTGCGCCTTTCCTGGAGCTCACTTGGTAGCCCAGGCTGGCCTCGAACTCACAGAGATCTGCCTGCCTCTGCCTCCCGAGTGCGGGGATTAAAGGCATGCGCCACCAACGCCCGGCGAAACAGACTTTTTAAAATGGGCAATCTGACCCATTAGTAGAGTTTAAAATGCCAAAGACTTTCCAGCCAGCTTTTTCCTGCTTTTACAGTTTGCAAATCCTAAGCATAACACAGAGTGGTGCTTTTTCCTGCAGAGTATACCTGTGTGTGGCTGTTGTTTCTGAGTAAACAGCCCGGGGCAGGGATTACACAACCTGGTAAAATACTTCCATTGACCTGGACCAAGTCTGGGACATTTAGGAAACAATAACAGTATTAGCAAATGCATTCCTCTCTCCTTTTTGTCCCTTACAGATGTACAGACTAAGATTAAATCACTGTCTCTGTCAGAGCCTGCAGCAAAATCCTTGTTGCTGTGGTCTGTTCTTCTGTGACCCTCAGACTTTGTGTTGAAATCCTAACCCTTAAGGAGATGGTACCAGATTTCTTTTCACTACCCCTATCAGAGTTAAGATGTTTGTTATTGTTTTTGTATTTTGAGGTTTTGGGTTTTTTTTTTTTTTTTTTTTTTTTTTTTTTTTTTTTGGTTTTTCGAGACAGGGTTTCTCTGTGTAGCTTTGCGCCTTTCCTTGAACTCACTTGGTAGCCTAGGCTGGCCTCGAACTCACAAAGATCCGCCTGCCTCTGCCTCCCGAGTGCTGGGATTAAAGGCGTGCGCCAC
This sequence comes from Peromyscus melanophrys, assembly GCA_902168415.1. Classification (NCBI taxonomy): domain Eukaryota; kingdom Metazoa; phylum Chordata; class Mammalia; order Rodentia; family Cricetidae; genus Peromyscus; species Peromyscus melanophrys. The sequence goes on along the minus strand of CABHPR010129946.1, from coordinate 14,595 downwards.
CAACGCCCGGCTGAGTTTTGTGGGGTTTTTTTTAAGATTTATTTTATGTGTATGGATGTTTTGCCTGTGTGTCTATGTGCACCACGTGCGTGTCTTGTGCCCTCAGTGGTCAGAAGAAGGAGTTGGAGCTCCTGGAACTGTAGTTGTAGGTGGTTGCAAGAAACCAAACCAGATCTTCTGTAAGTGCTTTCAACTGCTGAGTCATCTCTCCAGCCCCCTCCTCCCCAAAGTTAGAATTTTTATACTGATCTGTTGCTTAGTGAGCAAGATCTCCTAAGACATAACAGAGAATAAAGAGGAACCATTCGGTCCCTTTACTGAAGTCTCATCGCTGAGGTGTAAGTATCCACTGGTTGTTTCTTCTTCCTTCCTTTCTGTTTTGTTCTTGTTGCTGTTGTTATTACTATAATCAGTTAGGAATGCTCCTGAGACTGGAGCAGAGGGATCATCCTCATGAGCTGGGAGAATCCCTTCCCCAGAAACCGTCCTTGCTTTGCAGCAAGTTAACTGACTCATATGTGCACTCGCTCGTGCTGGGGCTTGCTGGGCACAGAGGCTATATTCGGAAACCACCACAGAGGTGTCTTTCCTAGAAGATGGGTGTTTTTTTTCTTCAGTGTGTTTTTAACTCCACATTTCTTCAAGGGAGAGTATTATCTAACCAATATACCCTCAAGCCAATCCAAGGGTCTCTGCTTAAGAAACAGCCTGCTGGTCAGTTTTTTTCTCTGGGTTTTTCTCCTGTTCTGCGTCTGAAAGACTACCTTGAGCTCATCTCTCTTGACAGTGCGAGCTTATTTGCCTCCTTCACTCTTTTAAAGAGATGCTCTCTTTGTGCATTTTTGTTGTTGTTTTTAGCACCTGTGCTGGTTAGTTTAGTTTGAACAGTCAACACAACTGAGAATCATCTAGGAAGAGAGTCTCAATGATGCATTATCAAGGTTAGGTTGGCCTGTGGCTGGTGGTCTTGATTGTTGATTTATGTAGGGAGAGCTAGTCCACTGTGGGCAGCACCATTCCCTAGGCAGGGGTCCTGAATAATATGAGAGGGGAAAGCTGCCCGAGAGCAAGTTAGTAGGCATGCATTCTCTGCATCATTACGTGACTGTAATGTGACTAGCTTTCCCAAGCCTCTGTCACTGTGAATTCCCCACAGTGATGTGTAACCTGGGATTGTGAGCAAAATCCCTTTCTCTCCTAAATTGCTTGTTGTCAGAGTATTTTGTCGGCAACAGAAACAAAGCTAGAATAGCATCTACCCCTTCCTGGCAGCCTCAAGGAGTTTCAGAGGTTTCCTTGATTTGAGGCCCATCAAAATGCCAGGCTCCCATGTGGGCAGAAGAGAGTGCAGAAGCAGATGTTCCATGGGCAGCAGTGGCCAGTGCCAGCCACTGTATTATCCCATTTCACCCTCACATTTGGGAGGAAGTGGCTTTGTCCCTACTTTTAAATATTGGAAGATCTAAGGGGCAGAGATCAGAATGATTTTTTTTTTTTTTTCCAGAAGCAAACAGCTAATGAGTAGTAAAGCCAGCCTGGTGATCATTCCCTAAAATCCATGTTTAGTCAGGAGGCAAAAACTAATCTATTTCTTTGGTAGAGGGAGCAGACCTGCTACAGCAGTGCTTTACTGCTGTAGAAGTCAGACTGGGTTGATCTTCTATCAAACTACAGTGTATCAACTTCCTATTGCTGCCGTAACAAATGAATTACAAACTTAGGGGCTCACCACAAATGTATCGTCTTGTTATTATTTGGTTAGTAGTTTAACGTGAGTCTCACTGGACCTTTAAAAAAAAAGCTGTTGGCAAGGCTATACTACTTTCTGGGAGGTGCTTAAGGTGGAGTCCTGCCTTGACCCTTGGTCCCCTATACTCTTGGCTTGTGGCCCACATCCATCCAGTGCCAGTGATGATGGAAGAGGTTCTTGTCATCTCTTTGACATTTACACATCTGCTGCCCTCTTGCAGGACTCCTCTAATGATGACATTGTTCCCGAATAATTGATCCAGAATAATCTATTTTGAAGTCAGCTTCATACTAGCCATCTGCTACCTTTGTTGCCCTTTGCCATGTAGGGGTAAAATAATCATAGCTTCTGGGGATAAGTGTGTGGGCATCTGGTGGGGTAGGCGTTACCCAAGTGTGACATTGAGATGTGGTTGCATCTGAGTTTATTGAGGGGTAGCCACTGAAATTTTTGCTGCTGTTGCCACCTTTGAGCAAGTATGCAAGTATGTTAGTCTGTTTTAGCTGCTATCACAAAATACTGCAGACTAACTAGCTTCTAAACAGAAGTTTCTTGGTTGGAAGGCTGAGAAGACGGGGAAAGGTGTCAGAAGATCTGGTGTCTGAGAAGAGCTGGCTTTCTTGGCATCTTCTTGCTGTGTCCTTGTGTACTTAGTTCCCTGGATCCTCTTTTTTTCTGAAAGGGCCCTACTACCAGTCCTGAGGGTGCTGTGTGCCTCCTGATAGTATGACCTTAAGGGGTAGGATTTCAACGTAGAAATCTAAAGGTTGTATGAGCCGTATATGCAGCTGTGAGGATTTTGCTTTAAATGGACAGACAGAAATTGAGGTGTTAAGGAGTTTGTACAGGACACATTTGGTTTAAAAAAAAAAATTCAAATCATATCACTCAGCCAATGATTGAATGACACAGTTCAACTGTAATTTTGAATCTAGATGAGCTTGTTTGGTTTGAAATGGGAAGTGACCTTTCAGCTTTGTTAACAGTCTCTTTTCTGAGGCTGTCTGTGTCTGAAAGACTGTTCCAGACTTTGACTGAGTCCTAGAGATTCGGTTTCTCTGACAGGTTCTCACAGCAAGTCAGGGGTTCCACAGATGACACATATTTTGCTTTAAGATTTCCTTTGGGGGTGCCTTGCACATTTCCCAGCTGTGGTTTAATGTAAACAATTGTATGTATAGTGATTTAGTTTTTGATCATCAATCGTTCCACTGAACACAGTGACACTTAAGTTAGTGGTGCGGATGCCACAAACAGGTGTATCTTTGTTGGGGGTGAAGTATTGATTTTAATACTGCTTTTCCTCTCTTCCATGATGTCTCTTGCAAGGTCAAGTTCTCTGGGTCCTTGGCCTGCAGCTGACTTCTCAGATGTCTCTCCTATGAGTTACCAGGGCATCTTGATTGACTTATTTCTCCTAATGCCTTTATAAATGAAAGAATGAGCACTATGGGTTGTTGGGTTTTTTTTGTTGTTGGTTTTTTGTTTGGGTTTTTTTTGTTGTTGTTGTTGTTGTTGTTGTTTTTGTATGTTTTGTTTTGTTTAAGACAGAGTCTCACTGTGTAGACCAGGCTGGCCTCAAACTCTCAGAGATCCACCTGCCTCTGCTTCCTGAATGCTGGAATCAAAGGCATATGGCCCCAGGCCTGGCTAATACTATACTTTATTAGAAAATGGGAGAATCAAAAATATGCAGAATTAGCTATAACTATATAACTTGTAATTAGATAACTTCACATTTAGTAAGAAAATTGTAAACTGTTCCATTAGGAAGCGGTACTCAAGACCAGTCAACAAGTGTCCAGTAACATAGCATGATGTAGTGCATGTTCTTTCTGTTTGTCACAAGGCAGAGACATGGAGAAACAGAGAAGCAGTGGACATGTTGAAGAGATAGGTGTTCCTGCATGGACACCTGTTGCCATAGCTACTGAAGGTTTTCGTGTCTCTGCTTCATAATCCCAGTTGCAAGTGGAGACGTTGATACAACCTGACTCATCAAAGACTAAAACCAAGCAGATCGTGATGACGTAGCATTGTTTTGTTGGTCAGCCTTCAAGGAAAAACCCTGCTGATGTAGGCTAGAGCTGTCTTTTGGGTCAGTCTTCAGCCTCAGCTGGATTTGCTGTGGGGTTAACTCTTGACTTCTTCTGCAAGCACATGAGAAAAAGCGAAGAACGTAGAGATGAGGTTTGCATTCTTGCACAGCGGTGGGGCTTCTTCATCTCCAGGAGAGGTGACTTGAGTGCCAGCTAGAGTCACTGAGTGTGACATAGACCGAGGAATAGTCTGTTGTGGACAGTAGATACACCAACTGTGTAAATGGAGCCAGCAAAAAAAAAATTTCCATTCACCCCACTGCCACCCCTGGAAAAAGACCAGATATCGTGCCTTCAGCTTTCCTGTGTCCCGTCCCTCCCTCGTCTCCCCTTCTGTAGGAAGTAGCCGGGAGCGTCAGGGTACAGTTTCCCCGAGTTACTAAGTAGTTCAAGTTTAGGAAAATCAATGCACATAAAAAGCAGTTTGTATTTTTTTCTGAAAGCTTTTAGAAAAAAAGTTGAGTGAGCTGGCAGTGAATTCATCTTTGCCCGCCTTTTGTGAATTCCAAAAAAGATTTCTAGCCGGGAGGTATTGGCGCACGCCTTTAATCCCAGCACTCGGAAGGCAGAGGCAGGTGGGTCTCTGTGAGTTCAAGGCCAGCCTGGTCTACAGAGTGAGATCCAGGAAAGGCGCAAAGCTACACAGAGAAACCCTGTCTCGAAAAACAAAAACAAAAACAAAAAAAAAAGATTTCTAGCAAAAACACTTGAAATAAAAAACTTGAGATCTTGTTAAAGTGGATTGAGACGCAAGCCGAGCAAGGAGACAGGCTCCTTGTGGAGCAGGACAACCCAGCTGCTTTCTTCAGAGGATCAATGGCCTGGAAAAATGTGACTAGGGTCAAAGCAGGAATTATTTTTGCCTTAAAGATATGACAGTCAAATGTGGGTTAGGACCTTGTATGGACTGAAATAAAGCAATTGTTTAAAAAAAAATTTTTTTTTAAGATTTTAGGGAGACCTGGGTGTGGTTTGAGTCAATGCTAACAATTTACATTTATGCAGAAGCTAACAAATCGAATGAGTCTGACACAGTTTGGGGAAGTAGTGAGTCCAGGCAGCAGCACCCTGAGCTCACTCTGCAGTCTTCTGCGTATGTTGTGGTGATGAAATGTTTCAGGTTGACTTTGGGTTTTACCCGCCCTCCCCGAGGTCCAGACGAGGTGTACTTAACAGTCTCAAATGGGTACACTTTTGTTCCTGGTTAGGAGCGTGTTGCAGCCTGCCCAAAGCTAAAAAGAGCCCAATCCAAACCTGAAAATGCTCGGTGACAATTACCTTCACTTATCTAGAGCTATTGGATGTGAAGTGACCCAGACACAGCGGAGTCACTCACTCTCAGAGGACAGAGACGGTGCTGTGACAGAAGTCAGAACCTTACCTCTTTCTCTTTCTAGGACATCCCTGAGGCCTCAGACCTTCTATGATGGAAGTCACTGTGGCGCCAGAGGAGTGTGCCACATCCCAATGGCTGAACCGTTTTGCCCCAAAACAAGAGAGGTTTGTAGTCTCTGACAGATAGACCAGAATAGAGTATAAGGCCTTGGCGTGCTATCATCTATCTACTGCAGTTGGCCGAGTAGGAATTCCTCTTCCTCCCTCGGCTTTAGTTTTGAAATGCAGTGGCTTCACGGGGAGTTGTTTCCCATTGCTAATAATACCTCCACTCTCAGTTATTTTAAGCAGAAACATACTATCTGCTGAGCCATCTCTCCAACCCCAGGAAGGTTTCTAGTAAAACTTTAATGTTTCTTTAAAAGGAAAAAAAAAACTGTGTATGGCCTTAGAGTAACAAGTAATGAATGCCCAGATAAGTCGGTCTCTGGACAGAAAAAATTTAGGACAACCATTCTCATTTCACCATATGGCCTTGGAGGGGCAGCAAGCTAAAGAAAAATGACTTTCTACAAAGCTTTCCAGAAGGCCACAGAGTCTGTGGCTATACAGCCCTGCTGCACCTTGGAACCTGGCACCTGGCCAGCACTTTGATCTGTGCGTGACAAGTGATACCTTAGCTGAGCAAGTGTGATGGAAATAGAACCCTATGACACACGTCCAGACTGAAGCCCCGGCTTAGCCTTTCTAAGTTCTTCAAAAGGGAATGAGATTCAAGTACATAAATCCAAATCTGCTGTTTTCTCTAAAAGCTATGAGCTATGTGTGCAGCGGACCTGGACAGCAGGAGTGTGTGGGTATGGAGCTAGACGGTATCTTTCCGTGATCTAGGTTTCCCCTAAGGACATTGTAGTAAGAGTCTGCTGTAGTTGATTAGTTTGCTAAGCATCATAGAAAAATAAAATCTTGTACCACGTGTAGGTTTGTGTGATTTGAGACTGGTTCTTCCTTTTTCAGGTCCTCATAGAAACAGCTAAGAAGCTTGGACTTCGATGCCATTCAAAGGGGACAATCGTCACAATTGAGGGACCTCGTTTCAGCTCTCGGGCAGAAAGCTTTGTATTCCGCACTTGGGGTGCGGATGTTATCAATATGACTACAGTTCCAGAGGTGGTGCTTGCTAAGGAGGCTGGAATTTGCTATGCAAGCATTGCCATGGCAACCGATTATGATTGCTGGAAGGAGCATGAAGAAGCGGTGAGTGGGAGTCTCCTGACCATGTGTGGTATGGGCTTCTGGATGTCGTGAGTGGTTAAAAGAATGTCTCGTTGATTTTCTTTGGATTCATCTTGGGAAGGGCCTTTCTACAGCATTTTTAAGTTCTCATTAGGCTTTATAAGATATTTCCTGTAGTTCCTATTAGAAGACAAGATCTTCCATGGGGGGTGGGGGGGTGCTTATCTGAGAATCAATCATGATTGACATTGTAGGCATGTAGATGTGTTGAGAATCATTGAGGCTTAGGCCTGCCTTTAAAGGTAAAGATATACTTTGAGTGTGGTTTCCTTGTGCTGTTGTGTATTCTGTTTATTTTCATGGAGGAAAGAAATCCTAGTAAGAAAACCCTGAGTCCCTACCTATCCTGTTCAATGTACTGTGGCTGGATGCTGTGCTAAGCCTAAGACTATGCCAGCAAATACACGTTCTTTAAGGAGCCAACATTCTGTTTGTGGAAGATGGAGGTTATCTTAGTCAGTGTATTCAGAGGTTTTGTCCATTGTCATCATGGTAGGGAGAATGGCAGCACACAGGCAGATACAATGCTGGCAGATAAATGCTGATCCCCAGGCAACAAGAAGAGAGCCACTGGGCCTGCCTTGGGCTTCTGAGACCCCAAAGCCACCCCTAGTGGCACACCTCTTCTAACAAGGCCACATCTCCTAATCCCTCTCAAGTTCCACTCCCAGATGTCCAACCATTCAAATATTTGAGCCTGTGTATATTCCTACTCAAACCACCACAGAGGCTAAGCAAAGGGTTATGAAGGAATAGTGCTGAGTTTTACGAGTTGCCTGGACCAAATATTTAAAGTCTGTGAGTGCTGCTTGGAAGTGTGAAGAGAAAGCCGGGCAGGATTGAGAGACATCCAGAGGAGGGAGCAGTGGGGAGAGGGCAGGATGAGCTGTGGCAGGGCCGTGGACTGTGGTAAGGACTGCAGACAGGTTGATGAGGGATACTGGACAGGGAGCAGAGCAAGGCCCAGCCAGGACTTGAAGGTCCTAGAACTGATGTTGGGCCGCCCAAGACAGCATTTTCATCATGGAGAGCGTCAGCTTCAGTGGAGCAGTCACCCTGGTTCCACGGTACCAACCATGGCCACACCTGGCTCTACCCACTCCTCCCTCCCACCCTCTTCTGAAGGTAAACATTTCCTAAAAGGCTCTTAATTCAAAGCGAAAACGTAACTGTACCACAATTTGTACAAAGAAGTGATATTTCTTACTGAATCTCTAGACTATTGGCAGTTTTCTTCTGATCACAATTTTTTTATCAGCTTGATCAAATCAAGATCTCTTGTTTTGTGTTGTGTGTCAATGGTAGGCCTGTACAATCTCCTTTATTAACTCTTTCCTCAGTACCGAGAATTGAGCCTAGGGCCTTGCATATGCTAAAGTACTCTGTCACTGAGCCATGTTCTTAATCTGCTTTTTTATTTTGAGTCAGGCTTTCACTAAGTTTCCCATCCTGGCTTGAACTTGGTACTTCCCCTGCTTCTGTCTCCCAAGTAGCTGGGATTACAGGCTCAAGTCACCAAGGCCCTGCCAGGCTTTTTAAAATGGAGAAGTTAAGAAAAACCATGAAACAATTTTAGAAGTATAGAGGTGAGTGAGCACATTCATTTGGAGGTGTTGACTCTTCTCCGAGAGCACCTGTCTCCATCTAGTTATACACAAAACAGTGTCACATGGTCTTGTCATCTGTCTGCCCATGTGTGGGTGTTGGGCAGCAAAAAATGAATCCCTATTCTTTGGTTTTATCACTGTGTATTTATAGGAGAGTTTTGAGGCTGACTGTATCTGGCTTGGCAGCATTTCGAGCTACTCCCAGCTTCATGGTGTAGAGAAGCTGCTTCCAATTAATGGGGAACATTAGCCCCCATCACTTCCTGACAGCAAATTGCTTCCTGCCGGAAATGTTCTGCTCAGTCTCAAATTAGACGCCTCCTCTAAGGTGGTTGTTATGCCAGATGGGGGCTGGAAAGCAGAGGACTAAGTTCTGCATGTGGTAAGGACTAGTCATGTTGGGCGCCACAAGAAAGACACACACAAACACGGCATCTACTCAAACAGCCATCCATGTCATTGTGCTTTAAACAGATGTGCAGCCTGACATGACAGGGTTCTGGAGTGGTCTAAACTCACCTCAATTTCCTTGTGACACTCAACAAGTTATTTAACTTGATTTCTCTGAAATGAAGCCAAGACATGGAGCAGGGGGGTGGGAGTGATATCATTATAACTCTAACCTTGGACAGAAGGTTTCAGCTAGTTCGTTTGGCAGGGAAGACTGTCATAGCAGCTCCTATATCACACTCAGGTAGCTTAGAGAGCTAGAGTCAACAAGGATGGGGCAGTCCCTTTCCAAGACCATCATCCCAGTTACCCATCAGGCAGCAACCTCCTAAAGCAGTGGTTCTCAACCAGTGGGTCGTAACCTTTCATCAGGGTTGCCTAAGACCATCAGAAAACACAGATATTTTTACATTATGATTCATAACAGTAGCAAAGTTAACAGTTATGAAGTAACAACGAAAATAGTTTCATGGTTGGGGGCCACCACAACATGAGGAACTGTATTAAAGGGTGACAGCATTAGAAAAGAGAGGTAACAACTGTTCACACTGAGGAGAAGCAGGAATCAGAGAAGGGTCAGAATTCAGGGCCTGAGTACAACCTTCAAAAGCCCAATCCACTAGCCGCTTTTACAAAAGCCCAAGCCACTAGCTACAGAACATGAGCCTGTGGGAGGCATGCCAGAGTCAGACCATAGGTGGTTAGGAGAGTGCTGATTCACAGGAGTGTGTTATCACAGTCACTCCATGGAGTGGGCGTGCAGAGAAAGTAACCTTGGTGGTTTGCGCTCCGCCTCTACGTGAGGGTTAGGTTGTTGCTGTGAGTCACAGGGTCAATAGGAAGGGGATTTTGAATGGAGCCCAGCAACAAACAAAGAAAAGAGAGGTCAGAGTCCCATGAAAAGTATTTGGAAACGAGTATAAATAAATGGTAAGTCTCTGGCTGCCACAAGCCCCTGCATCTAATGGCTCAACTTAAAATGTACCTTCGCATGTGTGCCACACTGTAGCAGAGCTTCTGCTCCTGTGGTACCCACATTTTCTCACCACATTCTTGGTGTTTGTAGAAGCCATCTGGATGAGGAGACACAAAGATGTACTCATGTGTCCCTGAATCTTGGCTTTCTTATAAGTGGAATAAAGCAAGGCAAGGATTCGGGGCGGATGGTCAGCTTCCCCTTTAGGAACCAGTCATTCATACACATGGGAAGATACAGCATGAGCGCTTAGGAGCCCGGGCACATTCTTCAGTCATCAGGCCGGTTTCTGCCCAGTAATGTTCCTCTGTGCTTCCATAATTTTAATCCAGAAACATTGCAGGAAGTAGTTAAGTAATTAAATTATAATTGTTATTTCATATGCGCGAGCAAAATTGTAGTTCCTAGTTAAATATCCTAAGTGACATGCTCATACACACACACACACACACACACACACACACACACACACACACACAGTTTCTGAGATCCAATTTAGGGCCTAATTTATTCCGGGTTAGCATTCTTCCAGTGAGCTACATCCCTAGGCCTCAATGTGATTTTTTTTCTTGTAAAGAAACTAAGATGCCAAGCATAGTTGGTACATGTCTGAAGAGCAGTACCTGGCAGGGCAGAAGCAGGAGAATCATGAGTTTGAAACCAGTGGGAGCCTGCCTGATAAAATAAAATTAAGTTTTAAAATTAAAACAAAGCAAAACCAGGACGGGGAAGAGGGAAAGGGAAGCCAGGAACCAGGGCCTGGTCCTGTTGAGTCTCCCACACTCTGGTTGCTGCGAGCTTCATCTTGATAGCGTGTGTCTCTGTCACATATTGGAAGCTAGGTCTAGACATGGAAGGGAAATTGAGCGTCATGATACTATTGTGACAGGAAACACAGAATGGGTTGGAATTTTTTTCTGTCCTGGTTTTTTTTTTTTCCTTTGAGCTCTTGGGTTTAGTTTGTGGCGTTAACTGCCGGTTCATTAACTAGGAGTCATAAAAATGATGATACTTTGATTCTTTTGATTTTTTTTTTCTCCTTTAAAAAAAAAAAAGTGCTTTTAGAATACTTAGCTCATGTGTGGTCATCCAGTAGAGCAAGTTTTAGGCTGGAATTAGTTTTTCTATGTACCAAGAAGGGTGGTGGTGGGTGCTGCTGCTGCTTCTTGATATCTGTGATGTTTTCTCAGGCTTTTCGGGAATAGAGTTGAGGTGCTCTAAGGCCTTTCCCCTAAGATGAAGAGCAGTGTTTGGGCTCGGGGGACTGAATTTGGAGTGAGCAGACTTTACAGCACAGGTCTGTTTTAGTCTGTTCAGGCAGCTATAAGAAAATCCCATTAAAAGGAGCTCCTAGATGGAAAAAAGGGAAAGCCTTGTTTTTATAGTTCTGCAGATTAAGAACTCTAAGATCAAATCTGTCTGGCAAGGACCAGTTTTGTAGTCATATTCTCACTGAACTCACATGACGAATAATGTGTCTTTAGTTACTTTTAAATTGCTGTGATAAGAACCATAACCAAGACATCTTATGGAAGAGTTTACTGGACGTGTACAGTTCAGAGGATGAGTTCCTGTTCATCATGACAGGGAATATCGGAGCAGGCAGGTAGTTATGGCCCTGGAACAGTAGCTGAGAACATACATCTTGGTCTGAAAGAGGAAGGCAGGGAGAGCTACAGTGCCCCCCCAGTGGCACACCTCCTCCAGCAAGGCCACACCTCCTAATCCTTCCCAAACAGTTGTTCCAACTGGGGACCAAACATTCCCAAAATATGGGCCTATGGGGGCATCCTCGTTTAAACCACAGCAGCTGGTGTGGGGGCGCTCACTGTGATACCAGACCCCATTCCTAAGAGCACTGCTGGCCTAACCTAATCAATTCCGCAAGTCCCCCTTCCTGACACCCTCTCAAAGGAGGATTAGGTTCCTAAAGATGAGTTTGGAAGGGACACAAACATTAACACCATAGCAAAACAGGGACTTGGTTGGGTAAGTTATTCTGTGAGAAGCAGTTCGTGCGAATAAAATCCTGTGCTCTTCTTTCTCAAGGTGTCAGTGGATGGGGTTTTAAAGACCATGAAAGAAAATGCCAACAAAGCCAAAAGTTTACTCCTTACTACCATACCTCAAATAGGGTCAATGGAATGGTCAGAAACGCTCCGTAACCTGAAGGTGAGTGGCCTCACACCCGTAAGCAGCCACTTCTGTGGCTTTCACCACATTTTCTCTTGCTTTCACTTCAAATCTGGTCCCTCTCCTTGTGCAGTTTGTGCGAGTCAGCATTTTGTTGTTGTTTTCAGCAACTTTTCATGCCTTGGTTACTGCTCCCTCTACTGACTGAGAGTGCCTGTGCCTGGGGTGGGAGGTTTGTTATCTAGGGTCCCAGGTTCTTTACATTGTCCTGGAGTTATCTTTGTGTCTTGGTTCAGAAGGCTGATGTGCTCCATATATACGGCTTCCAGCATTTTCAGCTATTTTCTCTTGGGTAGATACGTACAGGGTGTAGACAGGCCTTTGCAGCCAATACTTCTACTATATCAAACAAAACGGAAGTGGAAAATATGTTACATGAAACTAAGACAGTTAATAATGATAAGCAGATGACAAGTTGCAGATTGGTAGATTTTCAACTCCAGTGTTCATCCTAAGGGTATAATTTCAACTGACTGGGAAGCTTAGAAAGCATCATTTTTATTTGGACGTTCTGTGACTCTTGATTAACCAGGGTAGCAAGGAACCTCAAGCTTCAACTTCCTCTTATATCTAAAGAGGAAGTACCTCCAGGTGTCCTCAAACATATCTGTACTCTTAGATACCTTGACAGTCACTGACAGGGCATGGGACAGGTTGATAGAAGCTGTCCCTACCTGAATTACCACCTAAGAGCTCAGGAATGAGCCACAGTTTCAGTATGGTGGAAGCATTGTGCAGTGGTAAATGATGAATAGTGTTTTCTGTCTCGCATGGAATGCTTCAGGGCAGCCAACATGAAGCCACCCCGGAGTTAGAAAGTTGCACCTGTGAACTGGTGCAAACAGGCTGCAGCACCCCGCTGTGACCATAGGGTCTCAGACTTTAGGACTGGGAAAGCCAAGAAGGTTATAATTCGTAATGTCTTTCCTGAGAGGAGACACCCCTACCGGTTTCTGCACTGGATACCTTGGAGATAAATGTTCATTTGATGAGTACATAAATTTCCTCCCATAAAGTGTTCTGTCACGGCTGAGGTACAAAAAGACCTTGTAATTTTCCTAACTTGAGGCGGGGCACAAGATAGAAAATCTACCAATTACAAAATGATAGTTTGAACTAAACAGTTTCTTACAAACCAATGTCTGAGCAGCCTGACTTGAGTTCCTCTGTGGCCACTTCTGAGTCAGTGTTGGACTCACACAACATGATCCAGTTTCGAACTTTGCCGTCTTCCTGCTGACCTTCCGCTCACCATGGTTTCACACACCGAGTCAGTTCCTTAAAAAGAAATCTGAGACATGCTTAGACATGTATAAATCTGTAAAACGAATCTTAAAAGGTCTTATTAATTGAAAACCTGGAGCCAGATTTTGGGGTAAATTCCAAAAGATCAGAGAGACAGAATAAGCCACAGCCAACCTCACTTTACCAACTTCTCAGCTGATCCTGTTTCCTCAGACTGAAAGCCTCTGAGTCCTCATCCGAATAGATCTCAGCTGAACTGCTGCTAAAAGCCTCAAAGCTTAGCAGCCTCTACTTTCTGGTCCTCAGGCCTTATATACCTTTCTGCTTCCTACCATCACTTCCTGGGATTAGAGGTGTGTGTGTGTGTGTGTCTTTCCAAAGCAAGACATGAGATCTCAAGTGCTGGGATTAAAGGTGTGTGTCACCATGCCTGGCTGTTTCCAGTGTGGCCTTGAACTCACAGAGATGCGGACCTCTGTCTAACCTCTGTTTAATGTAGTGGCTGTTCTGTTCTCTGACCCCCAGATAAGTTTATTGGGGTGCACAGTATATCAACCACATAAATCAATGATCTTTTTGAAGCTGATGTATGGTTTTGTAAGTATGCACTCTAAAGTGGGTTAATAGACAAAATTGAGTGCTGAGGTCTCCATTCTGGAATAATAAGGAAACTGATACTAATAATTCTTAACTTGAATCATATTTTCAGTCATCAAAGCACTGAAATGTATAGCATTCATTCACTCACTAGTTCATTTCAGAAGCACCGGCTTACCCATTGTGTGTCAAGCTCCAGATGAGAACAACACCCAGCTGTAGGGCATGGCGGTACATGCCTTTAATACCAGCAGAGGCAGGCAAATCTCTGAATTCAGGGACAGCCTGGTCTACATAGTGAGTTTCACAGCAGCCAGGGCAACACAGTGAAATCCTATCTCCAAACAAAGAAAATTTAGAATACCCCAAGACTCACAGTGATGTTGAATTGCCAATTGAGACACATTAAAACTTCAGTGAGCTTACAGTGATATAAGGATAAGGGGTAGGGGGTGTGTGAATGCTAATTCAGGCTGGGAGAGGGTGTATACAGTGCCCTGATGCCTGTCAAAGTGGAGGGACATGTGTGGTTCTCAGAGCAGTTCCCTGAGATGAGCAGTACCGACCTCATCTGTCGGGAAGAAAAGGAAAAACCAAGAGTTCAAAGTTGCTCCTAAAGTCCCATGTCTGGTTAGTGTTGTTGCTATTTTGTTTCGTTTCTCCCTTGACATTTTTAGAATTTATGTATGTATGTATGTAGATGTACACAATCTGTAGTGAACATGTGGGGATTAGAGAACAGCTTGTAGGAGCTGATTCTCTTTCCACTGTGTGGGTCCCGGTGATTGAACTCAAGCTATCGGGCTTGGTGGTGAGTACCTTTACCCCCGGAGCCGTCTGGCCAGTCCTCATGAGTGGTTTTTAAATTTTGGTGAACACGGGAATTATCTGAAGAGTTTAATAAGTATATGCCCCACGAATCCTTACTATACTCCACAGAAATCTCAATGTTTTTTCTTGTTGTTTTCACTTGTTAAGAAGTGTTGGGGTCGTTAGCCTGCTCTCTGCAGCCTGTAGCTCTTCATCTCTCCTTCCTTCCTTCCTTCC
>CABHPR010129945.1:23065-45427 GCA_902168415.1 Peromyscus melanophrys | reverse complement strand
GTGTGTGTGTGTGTGTGTGTGTGTGTGTGTGTGTGTGTGTGTGTGTGGAATTACCTGTTGTGGAAATTTGGTCCGATAGCCAATTGTGGAATGGCTTGGCCCAATGTGGGTGGTCTTCTCTGGAGATACATGACTCAATAAGAATGAAGGGAGGTGTTTCTCACCCTCTCTTGGGCTGGGAAGAGCTGGCAGCAAGCGGCAGAGAAGTATGGCTTGCAGATTGTTCTCCATGGGAACAAAGAGGCAACGGGGCAGTTTCATTCTATATTCGAGAGTGTACTGTATTGAATTCATCTTTTAATAAATCTGACCTAGTCCCAGGCTTCAGTATCCTGCATTATTATCAAAGAATGAAATTAATTAATAAAAAAGGAAAAAAATCTATCATGCATATGTAACACATTTTTATATACACTTTTGTTGATGGACATCTAGGACAGAGATAATCATATTAGGAAAATTAAACCAATCTCAAGAAGACAAATGTCATATATTTTCTCTCATTCATGGTTCCTAGATTTTGTAGAAAAACATAAAATCACATATGAATTTTTGACTGAAAGCATAAACAAAACTCTCTAGAGAAACAAAGGGATCTTATAAGGATGAGCAGAGTAGGGGAGTCCATGGGGAATGTCTTAGTTAAGCTTCAGCCATCAACTTGAGCCTAGGCCCTTCTCGGGGAGTTTCAGATGAGGGATTGCCCAGATCATCTTGGCCTATATCATTGTTCATGTGGCCTTGATTGCTAACTGTTGTAGAGAGGGATCAGTCCACTGTGGGCAGTACCATTCATAGTCCTAGGCTGTATAAGAAAGCAAGATGTAAACAAGCCAGCCAGAAAGCCAGCTATCAGGCAGCATCCTCCATAGTTCCCATTATATCTCCCTGCTGTGAGTTCCCTGGTTGGAGTTAGTGCTGTATAGGAAAGTGAACCGCTCTGCCTCCAGGTTCTATGCTGGAGTTCTTACCATGACTTTCTCTGTCAATGATGGACTTTGATCTGGAAGTGTAAGATTACATAAACTCTCCCCTCCTCATTTTGGTTTTGCTCAGTGTCTTTTATCACAGCAACAGAATAAAACTAGAAGGCACTCAAATATACAACACAAACCTGTATATAAATGACCTTTACAATGCCATGTAAAATGAATATATACAATAAATATTAACAAGAAACCCCACTAAGGACCTTAGAACTTAAAAAGAAGTGTACTGATATTACTGCCCAAAATATAGTAATAGTGCAAGCTGGGCGTGGTGGCACATGCCTTTAATCCCAGCACTCGGGAGGCAGAGTCAGGTGGATCTCTGTGAGTTTGAGGCCGGCCTGGACTACAGAACGAGATCCAGGACAGCTAGGGCTACATAGAGAAACCCTGTCTCGGAAAAAAATAAAATTAATAGTGCTTGGGTACAAAAATTAGCTCCCCAAAGATGCTCACATCTTAAGTCCTGAACTCCTTGACACATGGCACAGGTATTTTGCAGATATGATGAGGGCTTTGAGATGGAGATACAATATCTATGTGAGTTCAGTACAGTCACAAAAATTCTTATTAAGGAAAGCAGGGTAGTCATAGTTAGACAAAGGGTGTGAATTTAAAGCAGGGGCTGGAGTGGGGGAGACTTGGAAAAGTGTGACTGGGTTTTTATATTAAGGAAGAGACCACAGCAAAGAATGCAAGTAAGCCACAAAAGCTAGAGAAAGCAAGATAAAGGACTCCTCTTGAGCCTTTGAGAGCAAGGTGGCCATGCTGTTACTTTGCTTTTATCCTATTTCTAACTTTCTCCTCTGCAACTCTGAAATAAATATATGAATTTCATTTTAAACCACCAAATCTGTGGTAACATGTTATTGTGTTGATAGGAAATTAATGTAATTCCTAAAGTTGGAGAAACAGTGGGGGAGATGAATAAGTACTGGGAATGCCTAGCACGAAGTTCATTAATGAAATTATTACACACCTATCAAACTTGGAGCATTCTGAAAAAGTGCCTATGCAGGATAAAAGAAAGATTGTCTGGCCAAACCTTAATTCCATTAAAAAAATACATTATCCAATTTTTTTTTTCTGTAGATAATCTGAAACCTGCCAAATCTGCTTTCTTATAACAAGGTGACTTTTGAGTGAAAATTTGGAGAGGTGTGAGTGACATAAAAAATACACTCAATTTTTAACCAATTCCAGAAGAAATAAATAACGGGGAGCTGCCTAGAAAGTTTCAATTGCCCTCATGCTGCCACAGGAAAGCAATCAGCATATTCTTACTGTTTTCTAAAGGGAAAGCCACTGTAAATTAAGACTATATGTTACAGGCTTCTCTTCCCTCAGAATGTGAAATTAAATTGAGAAGCCTGTTGTGGTAGGATTTAAAAGTAAAATCACATTGTATTTTTTGGCAATCAAATTCATAATTTGAAAAATTCACTTAAAGTGTTTCTTATATTCAACGTGATAAAATGGTCTGTCATTCAGGATGAATGATGAACATTTTCATTACATATTGGAAACTGCTATGGCAAAGGTTTCCTAGTATTTTAGAATTCAACACCAAAGCCTCCTCTGATGGTGCTAAACATATCATACATATTTCTCCCAAATCACCACCATGTTTTGAAACTGTAGGTAATTAATTACTTAATGCCTTAATTAGATGTACTTATGTTTGAAAAACAATGACCGAAGCTAATAAAACAAATATACTTTTCCTGACATATTCTTTAACATTTTAATTGATCTTGGGCAGTAGATATTTTTAACCATCTTAGTTGTCACAAAGACACACTTGAAAGTAATAAAATGCAATACTGATGCAGTTATCCATGAACACAATCCTAGCATATGGGAGACAGATGCAGGAGGGTCACTGCAAGTTCAAGGCCAGTCTGGTCTGCATAGTAAGTTTCAAATCTCCCTAAGATACAGATAGCCTGCATAAATAAATAAACAAATACTGAAATTTTGTTTATTCAACAATGTCCAATACTCAGAAAAATGACTTCTAGATATTATTTGCGTATTGATTTCCCCTCTGCTAGTTTAAATGAACCAAAAACTAAAAGAGAATCATTTTTAAAACTTTTAATATTCATGCTGTATTTTCTATAAAAATAAGTCACAACCATCATCAGCTCATATCACTAAGTTGTATGACATAGACTAGTAATTAAATACTCATTGGGTAAAAAAGGGCCTTATGTGGTGATATTGTGTTCCCCAAAATGTTGTGTACCCTAATAAACTTATCTGGGGTCAGAGAACAGAACAGCCACTAGATATAGAGGCCAGAAAATGGTGGCACACACACCTTTAATCCAGCATTCCAGAGGCAAAGATCCATCTGGATCTCTATGAGTTCAAGGCCACACTGGAGACAGCCAGGCGTGGTAACAAGAGCCTTTAATCCCAGGAAGTCATGGCAGAAAGCAGAAAGGTATATACGGCATGAAAATCAGGAACTGGCTGGTTAAGCTTTTAACTTTTGAGCAGCACAGTTCAGCTGAGAGGTATCCAGTCTAAGGAAACAGGATCAGCTAAGGAATTGGCAAGGTGAGGTAGCTGTGACTTGTTCTGCTTCTCTGGTCATTCAGCATTCACCTCAATACCTGGCCCAGGTTTGTTTTTATTAAGACCATGTAAGATTCGTGCTACAGCCTTGTAAAGATTTGTTAAGGGCGTAAGTTGAAGACTAAAATAGAATCCTGGGTGAAAGAAAAGAATACTGCTACTTAAGTTGTCCAAGAGAACATTTTCTATTTAAGTTGAAATCTGCATCGACACAGCATCAGCATTAGGAATGTTGCAAAGGTAGACAGTTGTATTCAGTTAAAAGACTTCCCCATGGTGTCTTCCCAAAAGACACCAACTGGTGTCTCTCCAGAATCCAATATGTCTTTTAGCAGGAACAGTGACAGCCATTACAAATTCATTGCTAGATCAGTAGAAAACTATCCTTTGGTGCTTTGATTATTCCACTACATGTTAAGAGACCTAGATGCCTGGGAAGCAACGGATCATTAGAAATACTTAGCTACATCAGTTGACTCTCAGTATTTACCTGGAGGAGTATCCTCATGATGTTTGTATACTTGGATTTGACTGTAATTCCATGGTAAACACACAAATTGTATTTTTTCCTAGTGTGACTGTTAAATAACCATTAGCATCAGAAATGAGATGCCTTCGGCATGTGGCTGGCTGCTATCACTAAATGCTGACTTAGGACATAGTATTATAGCATAAAAAAAACCTAAGTAGCATCATTTTACATTTAAAATTTTACATCATATAAATGAAAAATAATTACAGAAAATATTTTATGTAAATCTTGGAAATAAACCATATATTATTTATTATATAATATTATATATTTATTTTCTTTGAGGATTTCTACTGGTTTTGGTCATATTCACTCTCTTTCCCCTAACTCTACCGGGAATCATTCCCCCTTCCCATTATACTCTACTTTATGTCGTGTTTTTCCTCATCGAGGTTGATTTGTTCTTCCCAAATATTCTTGGATGTGTAGTTTTCTGCTGGAAGTGTTGTCGAATTATTAGGGGCTACACTCTTACAATAAACTGACTCTTATTTTCCAGAAGCTAAAAACAGACAATAGTTTCTAGGTAGAACTTTGTCCCCAGTTCCTGTCTCCACACTGGGTTTTGATTTGGCTTGGATTTGTACAAGCTTTGTTCATGCTGTTATAACCACTCTGAGTTCATAAGAGTGGCTGCCCTGCTGTCTCTAGAAACCAGTGTTCCCTTGTAGTCATCCACTACACCTGGCTCTTATTTTTGCCCCATTTTCCACAATGATACCTGAGCTTTTGGAAAAGGGAATGTGGTATGTGTGTTCTTTTGAGAGTTGAACTCTATAAAACCTCTTATTCTCTGCACTGTGGCCAGTTGCATGTCTCTGTGTTGATCATCATCTATTGCCAACAGAGCTTCTCTGATGAGATTTGATGGCTAAACTGATAAATCTATGAGTTTAATGATATATCCTTAGCCATTGGTTTAATACTAGGCCTATTTAGCAGAATAAAAGCAGTAGGTTCTCTCCTGGAGTCTATGATTTGTCTAGCCATAGGTTCTTGACTCAATAATGGTGCTAGTCATGGGTTTCACCTTCTGGAACAGGATTTAAATAAATCAGAAAGTGGTATATTACTCCCACATTACTTTTCACTTCTGCCGCATATCTTGCCAGGTCAGTCAAAAGAATACTGATTATTTTAGCATATATAACACTTTCAGCAGTATGAAAGCTAGCCAGTAAGGATGAAGCTTCCAGGTCAGCACCAGGTTGATTTTTCCATGTTCCAATGCAAGTATGTGGTATCTTCAGAAACAGGGTCTTACTATCAAATTATGGAAGATAATTAAGAACATTAGCAATAGCCTGCAGTGTTTCATGGTCTTTGGGATCTCACCAGCAAACAATTCCAAACAAAATAATTAATCCATTCCTGACACTTGGCTTTTTGTTTACCTCTGCGGTCCAGTAGGGGCACTGTTACCCCTTTATAGTGTAACTCCATTTTAACACTTTTAATGTATGGGTACATAGATATATTTTAGGAAGCTTCTACAGCGATGAGCTTCCATGTGACTCTTTCGAAAAGTCTTTAGTGCTATTTACCACTCCTTTTTTCTCTCTTCTACCCCGCTCTCCTTTCCCTTCCTCCAACTCACCCTTTCCTGGTTCTGATACTTCCACGGCTAAGCCATTCATCGTATCCTCTTCTCCCCGGCAGTAATTCTCAAGGACTTCCTGTGCTTCACAAATAATAGCTAAGTATTGCAATTCTTCTGTAAGAGGCACAAGTCTCTAAACTGGAATAAAATTCAGAATCAGGTAAGTTCCCTGAATTCACAAGCGTTCATAATTCCTCATGTTCCCATTTGTTGGATCTCTTTGGAAAAAATGGTTTTGTAACTGTATTGTATTCAGCTTAGAGATATTAATGATTTCCCTAGAGCAGCCCATATTTCAAAACTAGAATATCGGGCTCTAAATTTCCGAAAAGATTACAAATGAATTATGACCAAATGAGCACTGTTTTAGAGTCACTTTCCTATTGATTTTCTCTGAGTATTCATGTTAACACAAATGTCTTCCTTCCTAAGTTTTTTGAAAGTTTTTGAAGCATAAAATTTAGCTGTGGATTCAACACAGCAAAAGAAAATGGGATATCGTCTATGTTCCAGTAGTTTGCAAGCTCGGAGAATGAGCATGGTACCTCTGGGGTGCTACAGAGAGTGGTATCCATAATAAAGGACAGAAAACATGATCATCCTTCCAGCAGACGTGGTTTTTCCACTACACTCTTCTTCCCCCATCTGACCTTTAATGAAATCTTGAGAACTGCTCAAGATATTTGAGGATAGAAATTCCCCCAAAATATAGACTCTAAAACTGACTTGAAAGGTAAAAGTCATGCATGGTCAAAATGACCCTAGATGATCAATCGAAGCAACTGTGAGAAATGCATGTCCTCCATTCCGCCTGAAACAGCCTTGTTTTCTCCTGCACTGAATCTGATACAATTTGTTCTTTTGCTTCAAATAAGCAATCCATGAGGGGGTTAGTTTGTACTGAGGATTCATCTAATACACAATTCATGTATATTAAAGGACAGGAGCCACCCTGAGGATTTGATTGCATTCTGCAGAGTGTTAAAAGGTGAATATTAGGCATATCAGTGTATGTTCCCTGAGCTCTAGTGGAACCTGATGCTTCCTTGTAATAAATTGTCTTATTTCATTGGTGATGAAGTGAGTTGAATTCACTCAAATAATTCATTTCACCTTTCACTTCAGAATAATTGCTTCATGCAATGACAGGTGTCCACATCTATATTTCTGTGATTTCTTTCTCTATAATCATCTCTTCAGTCAGAATATTATGGAATTAAAGGTAGGAGGTATGTCTCTTTTACCAAAAGACAGCACACAAAGGTGTATGTACGCGCGCGCGCACACACAGTGCTCCGTTGTGTTCTGCTGGGTGTGCCTGAAAATGTATGGGAGAGGGACAATTGTAATACAGATTTCTAGGTATTTCAACAAACCTCTGCCTTTATTAATTTCCTTATCCATTACCAAAGTTCTAAGGACTGAAGGCGTTACTCTGACTCTGTAATAGATGCTAATACAGGACCCCTTGCCATTTAGCACTCAAGCTACACCTTTCCAAAGAACACACTGATTCTCTGATCTTCCTTTCAGAGGTAAAGAATATTGTCTACAGCAGAAATCTACAGTAATTGGAGAGCTAAGTGAAGAATTTCTTCCATTATGAAACATAATAAGAACATTATCAAGAGTGAAAGACCTATGTTACCTGAGTCTCAAAGAAGCAATGAGGGAAAACCTAGCTTGGTCTTCTTGTGGGACTCCTAACAGTGGGAGCAGGGGCTGTGCCTGACTCTTCTGCTGGCTTTTGGGACCCTGTTCCTCATACTGGGTCTCTTTTCCCAGCCCTAATACAAGGAGAGGTGCTTTGTCTTACTACAACATGATATGCCATGTTTTGTCGATATGCATTAGATGCCCGCCCTTTCCTGAATAGAAACAGAGGAGGAGTGGATGTGGGGAGGGGGTAGTGGGGAGATGGAGAAGGGACTGGAAGGAGAGAAGGAAGGGGAAACTGGTCAGGATGTGAAAGAAAGAAAGAGAGAGAGAGAGAGAGAGAGAGAGAGAGAGAGAGAGAGAGAGAAAGAAAGAAAGAAAGAAAGAAAGAAAGAAAGAAAGAAAGAAAGAAAGAAAGAAAGAAAGAAAGAAAAAGAAAGGAAAACACATGAAGTCAGGTAGAAATAAAAGATGAGTACTCTGTTCATAAAATGAAATGATAAGCTTAATACAGATCATTTTCTTTCCCTGAGATTGGCAGGCTCAGAACCAATATGTGATAAAAGAACACACTTGTCATTGAAAACTATAAGAGCTGTTTAACTTGAAGGAACCAGTGAGCATTTTCCTCTCTGGTCCCCATTAATGTTTGTTCATAGACTGGTTAAAGCCTGCATTTTCTTTGTAGCTGTCCCAGCACTTTAAGCCCTATGAGCTGATATTATAAAATTCATGATAATGAACTATAAAAAGTCAAGTTTGTATAATCAAAGCTTCTGAAAACTGTTTTAATAAATAAGAACTAAAGACTTTTACATAAATAATTACGTATTCTAAAGAATACAAACTCGCATGAATGACTTCATAAATGAACAGGGTCCATTTAGTGATTATTTCAGTATGTACTCTTGTAGGTTGAATGCTATTCTTCACAAGTATTGATTCTGACTTCAATGCTTCCTTTACTAATCCTGTGTGGTATTCAAATGTTAGTGCTAAGAAAGACACATGTTGAGCTTACACTTAATGGAATCTGTTAATCTTGTTTCTTAGTAACTGTTCTAGTGCATGAAGAGACACCATGACCATGGCAACTCTTATAAGACAAAGCATTTAACTGGGGGCTGGCTTTCTGTTTCAGAGTCTTAGTCCATTACCATCATGGCATGGAGCATGGCCGCAGGCAGGACAGCCATGGTGCTAGAGAAGTAGTTGAGAGCTATATCCCAATCCAAAAGCAAAGAGAGAGAGAGCCTAGACCTGGAATGGGCTTTTGAAACATCAAATCTCACCCCCACCTCACCCCTGTGACACACTTCCTCCAACAAGGCCACAACTCCTAATCCTTCTAATCCTATCAAAGAGTTCTACTCCCTAGGGACTAAACATTCAAAGATATGAGCCTATGGGGGCTACTCATATTTAAACCACCACATCTTGCTACTGCTATAAATTTGTAAATATTAATTCCTAATTTTACCTTAATAAAAAATCACACTTCACATTACCACAGATAAACGTCAATTTCTAAAGTTGAAGATGTATTTCTTTACCTCAATGGTAGAATGTTTGCCTAGGATCAGAAGAAATCTGGATTCAGTTGGCAGTGAGACACACACACACACACACACACACACACACACACACACACACACACATTTTCTGTTTAAGTTTCCTCTGCATTCTCCAGAATTGAAGTCATACAGAAATGAGTGAAAGTAAATTTTCATATCAGTCAGGAAGATAACATCTATTTATCATCACAATGCAGTAAGATTAGAAAACACTGATGGAGAAATGTAGCAGAAGCTCCAGGGTCAGAGTAATTAATGTAGAGCATATGGATCATTTCATTAACAATTAAAAACATTTAATTATTAATTTAATAATTAATATTTTTTGTAATCATCTAGGAACATTTCACTTTGGAGGTTTTGTATAGTCCAGAAAAATTATTCTCTGTTATAATGAGAAAAATTCATTCAAAAAATTTTTGGCTTTTGGAGTTGTTTATTTTTTTGCAACACAAAAAGGGTTTGGTTTTTTTGTTTTGGTTTGGTTTTTTTTGGTTTGGTTTGGTTTGGTTTTTTCGAGAAAGGGTTTCTCCGTGTAGTTTTGGTGCCTGTCCTGGAGCTGGAGTTTGAGCTGGCCTCAAACTCACAGAGATCCTCCTGGCTCTGCCTCCCGAGTGCTGGGATTAAAGGCGTGTGCCACCACCACCCGGCCAAAAAGGGGTTTTTTGTTTGTTTGTTTTCTTTTTTGTTTGATTTGGTCTTGCTTGGTTTTACTTTACCTTTCATTGTGGCAGGCTTTTGGATCCCTGATCACTTTCACAGATTTTCCATAACAGAAGACGGAAAACAGGCCAGTTACACAGCTGTGAGAGTCATTGCTCCATTTCTGAAGTCAATACACATGCCTTAGTTGTGGCAATCTGTTACCTAGATGTGGCTGAACACTTTTGAGGGCTTTCTGTGGGACCGTGGATTCCAGAGTATGCTCACTAGCTCAAGACTCTTAAAAGCTGTTATTCTAATGTGTTCTGTGCGGGTCTGCAGTCATGGGCCTGACAAACTTAGTGTACAAAAATACGTTGCATTTCTAATATCGTACAGAATTCCAATCAGTTAAGCATATTGCTTTGAGGCATTTCATATCCAACCTTGACCATAAGATGGACTCTTGATTTCCTTTGAGGAAATTGTTTACTGAATTTTTCTCATCTATGTTCAAGAATTTTCATTCATCTTTAAATTTAATATAGTTATGTCTGAATCCTTAACATAACCTTTAGGCTAAGTTGTGTCATCTATGTTCATGAATTATTTATATAAATAACAATGAAAATTTGGAGCACTGAATTCTTCAACACTAATATTAAATAGAATTGTTCAGGAAAATAAGCAGAATTGAGCATGGTCATAAAATTTCTGTTCAACACTACCAATATATTTTACAATGATAAAGTCAATGTTGAATCTTGGTGGATATGTAATACTTTCTTTCTTTTTATACTTATTTGATACAAGGCCTCATGTAGGTCAGGATGGCCTCAAATTTGCTCTGTAGCCAAGTAAGATCTTGAGCTGCTAATCCTCCTGCCTCAACCTCCCAAGTACTGGGATTATATAGGAATGCCACCTCATCAGGTTTTTGTTGTGCTGGGAACTTAACCCAGGGATTTGTGCGTGCTAGGCATACATTGTATCAACTAATGCAGATCTCAACCTAGTATAGTATGCAATAATTTTGATGGACATTCAAGAGGAAGGGGAGATAATTTTGAAGAAAGAGAACAATTCCTATTACAAAAGAGAAACCTCAATAGCAGGTTTTGAAGTGGTGTTGCAGCATTTCAGAAGCAGAAAACTAACCCATAATTTGGAAGTCTGATTTGTGTTTTCAATGTGATGCAAGTTACCTAATTTGTAGCAATAATAAGATTCCCATTTCTGTTTAAAAAAAAGATTCCTTTCAGCTAGCTAGCTATTTCTTTTATTGTGTTTATATTAAAACACAGAGTAGAGCCACATTTTTATCACAGGTGTGTGCCAATTTGCATAAACTGTGGGACGGAATATCAAAATCATTTTAATAAAACGAAAATTAGAATTAAGGTTGACGACATAATTATGTTTACCATATCTTTGATGACATGAAGCAAACAACTATGTTTAGATGTACATCTGTTTTCAATAACAAAAATAGAGCTCAAGCTAAATTTGCTCAGAAGAATCCAGATTCTGAAGACTGTAGCTGGGTTGGGTTATTTTTTGTTTTTGCTTTTTGGGTTTTGTTTTTTGTTTGTTTGTTTGGTTGGTTGGTTGGTTGGTTGGTTGGTTGGTTGATGTTTTTAGATTTCTTGATTCAGTTCTCCATATCAGGTGTTTTCACCTACCATTCTGACTTTAGAAAACAAAATTTTTTTAAAAAATGACCTATTTTTCCCAGTACTGACTTGTTACCATTGGGAAAATATTTTCTCTTCCGTATTTCCCAAATGATAACTAATTGTACAGGGATTATTTCTCTTTTAATTACTTTATCTACATGGAAAGAAAAGTTTATTTTTTATTATTTGGACTAATTTTATAATTCCATGCTTTAAATATCAATGAGAAAGTTGTTTCAGACATCAATAAGAATGTGGCTACTCCAAGCTCACCTATCATATCTCTGACTAGAGGTATTTAGGGGTTTGTTGCCATTGTTATTAACTCATTGACACTTTTGCTAATCATTCATACCTGAAATTGACTTATTTCCATTCTCAATAATCTGTTTGAGTGCATGTCTTGGTGGTCATCCATATTATTTTGTCATCCTTATTTAAGAAATTGTGTGATTAATGGAATTTGAAACTTTACAAATCAAAAATAAGCCCATCACATGAGCAAGAATTTATTTTTAGCCCAGTTTTCAGAATTTCTTCAGAAAATTTAAGATATCTTTTTATCATAAATTGCAAATTTATAAGCCATAAAAGAAAAGCCCTTGGCTAAAATACTTGTTCTTAGGTAGGAGTAAAAATGGCTAACCCTACTTCTATTCAATATATGATATTTCCTTGCCATTTTCTCTCTTCAAGTCACAATTTCTTTTAATTCTAAGTGTTTTTGGTAAATGCCACTCTAGGTTAAAGAACATAAACACATACCCTGTCATCATACTATAACATTCACTTACAACATGGAGAGATATGAAGCATGGAATATGAGTCCTTCCCTACATGCCCTGTGGAAATTTAATTAAACTTTTATGAATTTTACATAAATATGTCATAGGGTATCAAAATGAGAATGATATATGGTCCTCTCCAAATAGTTAGTATTGAGCATTGACTAAAATCGCCATTAATGGTTTTGCAATTTGTGTGAAGATAAAAGCAACAATCAACTTTGACTCTCTGCACTCCATAGAGGGTGCTATCTTAATCTGAAATAGAGTCAGCCATCTCATGACAACCCAGATTTATTTCTATTGCACTTTTTCTCTTTGGGCAGTAATGGTTGAGACATGTCTCATCCTATAAGCCAGGATTGCCTGGTACTTGCTAGAATGACATCAAATTCATAGCAATCCTCTCTTGTTGCAGTTGCCCAAGTATTAAGGGTAAAGGCACAGTTAAATGCTTCCTTCCCTTGGCAACTTGCATAGTATTTTCCCGAACCATGGAAGATAGATAGCAGAAATGCGGTTTTTTATGTCAGATCCAGCTCCAGTCATTGGAGTCCTGCATCCTAAGTGTGAAGTGTCCTCAGCAATAGGTGCCCACTCTCAACTCCTGAGAGCCAGCTAGAGCTACATCAGTAATAAAAGAGTCTACCCAGCTGCAATACCTATGAACAATAACAATTACTAATTGTTATGTGTAAAAATGGAATAAGTGGCACTCACATGTCAGTGACTGTCGAAATGGACTTAAGACCCACTCAGCAGGAGGAAAATCATGCCTAATACTGGAAACTTAGCCTACTTACCGGGGCTATTGGCATCATGAATCATATAAAAGAATCTACCACCACCACTTTGCTTGACTAGTGTAGTTTCCTACTACATTCAAAAATACATCTTTATACCCACAGATAAGTCCTTCTTTACATCAGATAGAAACTATCACAGAAAATTGCAACTGGACACAATACAGAGATCAACAGATCATGAGAAACTCATACACAATGGCTACATCTACATCACAGCCCCTGCATCTATAGTTCAGGGAACACTGGAGAAGACGAGGCAGAAAGATTGTAAAAGCCAGAATACCAGGGAATGGATTGTGAAAGTCTATCCTAAAAATGATTGCATAAATAAGACAGAAGTAATGACAATGTCAATGCACATGTTAAAATGGAAAGGAAAAAATTTTATGGAGTCTTCTTCAAATAGTTTGTAACTAGCCTGTTTTTTAATAAATCTTCATGTTTATACTAATCGTATAAGCCAATTAAAATCAGTTTTGGGTCTCATCTATTATCCTTATTGTGTATTTATAATTAGTCCCAAATTCCATTATTTGAGTTCAGTTGTGGCTCTTTCTGTTAAAAATAAATGTTTAGCTTCTTACTTTCAGTCTTTTTATTGTAAGCATGAAATGTTATTTGGTAGGCACAGTAATGATCTCCAAAGATGTGTACATCCAAATCTCCTGACCCGGTGACTATGTTAGCCTAACGGGGGAAGATGAGTTCAGGTTGAATTTGGAATTGAGGATACTCAGCTGACCATCAGTGAGAGAACTTCTGAGTTGTCTGGCTGACTCCAAACAAATGGCATGAGCTCTTTTAATTGGAAGAGAGAGCCCTAGAAGTAGGTGAAGTATGACAAGACTTGTTGCATCTTGATAATATTTCTAAACCACAAGAAAAGAATTAATTTTTTGCTGGTTTAAACTAAAAAGATTGTGCTGTTCATTTCATCAGCAACAAAAACACAAGTCATAGCCTATACATTCCTCTCTAAGTGTGGAAAGCTGCCTCAGTCACTTAAAAATATTTTCAATACTGTTTATACAACTTTAGAATTTTATTACTCATGTCTAGTTTATTTATGCATTATTTAGAAACATTTCAACTTTCCTCAGCATTGTTTAGTTCTGGATATCTTTTTCATTGAGTTCTTACATTGTGAGCAGAGATTTATTGTCTGATCAGTATCATAAAGGGCTGCAAATACTGTGTACTTTTGAGGGTGATCGTCTGTAGTTCCCTAGCAGCTGAGTGTTACTGATTAGGTTCTAAGTCTTCTATATTCTATGGATTCTGGTGGCTTTATGACTAAGAGATAGCAAGTGTTGGTGTTGTTTTTCACAATTCCATATAGTAGTTATCCTTATGCATCTCTGTGGTTATTTTAGTCTTTAAATGGAAATGTTTTGATATCATGCTATCTACTGGGCTCAACTTTAAGTTATTATGTTTTTGATAAATTTAAATTAAATTGAAATAAATGACTTCCATGTTGACTTTTGATTTATAGTCTATCTTATTGAAATAGTTATACTTTCTTCTGTATACAATTTGCCTATGAACGTGTTTTCACTGCTCTCTGATGTAGCTTTTCTATACCCTAATATTTTAAATGCATTCATTCTGAATATTGAATATCTCTGCTTTTGTCCTTTAGAAAACTTGACTTATTTTTCCTTCACATATGAGATTTAGTACATTCACATTTATGTCAACCTCTGACATTTCACTTTAATTCTAGGACAGTTAATCACAATGCAGACTTGACTGAACTGAGAGACTTTAGAATACCAGTAAACATACTATTGGGTGTGTCTATGAGAGTTTTTTCCAGAGGCCCTGGGCATACAGATGACTGAATTGACATAGAAAACTTCCCTGAGTATGGATGGTGCTCTCCAGTTGGACACAGACACGATGGAGAAGGGAGCTCTTGTATGAACATTGGGTTAGAGCATTTTTTTTTTTTTTTTTTGGTTTTTCGAGACAGGGTTTCTCTGTGTAGCTTTGCGCCTTTCCTGGAGCTCACTTGGTAGCCCAGGCTGGCCTCGAACTCACAGAGATCCTCCTGGCTCTGCCTCCCGAGTGCTGGGATTAAAGGCGTGCGCCACCACTGCCCGGCTGGGTTAGAGCATTTTTATTACTGCCTTTCCCCTTGGATATCAGACTGCTGATTCTCCAATCTTTGAACTCGAACTCACAGTAACTCAACATAGAGCTTTAGGCTTTAGACCTCAGACTCAAGTATCCTTCTCTCTTCCGAGGCTTCTACCTAAGCAGTTTCTGGTTGCCCCTGGCTCTCTCACAGGCTGACAACCATTGCAGGAATATCCAGCCTCTTATTGTCTGAGCCCATCCAATAAATCCCCTCTAGTGATTATGGATGCATCCCACGAAGTTTACTCCTCCGGAGAATCCTACTATTAAATGCTCTGATAGTTTGTGGGGTGTGGGGGAGCTTATGAAACAGGGTTTCCTCTTAGGTTCCCTCACTCCCTTCCTCCACATTTCACAACTCTTAGAAATTGAGGCTCAAGTTTGCTGGGATTTGTCAATTCCTTCCAGTTTAGGTTACCATTCTTTTTTTTTTTTTTCCTTTTCACCGAGTTCTTTGGCCTTTGATTACTTCTACTCACTGGAGGGATATCGATCTATTTACTAGTATGCCCATACAACATTTTATTGTTTGGAGAGGAGGATGGATATAAATGTCCTGCTGCCTTAGAGCCAGCAACAAAAGTTACTGAGGTGTTTTAGCAATGAAAACATACAGGTCATTGGTATGAGAAATAAAACCCCATTATTATGGTAACCATGTGATCCTCTGGCTTTAAAAATTGTGTGGCACACTCAACACACCCAATCCTGCTAGTGTCATTGCTCCAGTTCAACTAACTGTATCATCTCTACAAAAGGAGTTCTTCCAAGAACTATAGAAAACCAAAATCTGTGACGATTTCAAAATTGCAAGCTTCCTGACTTACCACTGAAGTCTTTTTCTGTAAAATAAATAAATGGCATAGTATGACCAACAAATGACTATTGAATAAATAAAAAATTATACCATATTTTTATTGATACATTAATATGAGTATTTTCTTACTGGCCACTTTCCTACTTATTTTCCTTTCTTTTAATTTCTTGCCTCTGTCTTAATTTTGTGGGTACTATTTAGTACAAAATAATTTTTCCCTAAAATATCATTTTACCTAAAAGTGTAGCTGTATATGTGGTTTCACCAGATAAAAATTAAATATTAAATCTGAAGCTGGTGGCTTTAAAATGCATGTTTAATCAGCTGCTCAGCATGCCAAAACACTTGACATAAATAACTCAGGGTAAAAGTACTTGTTGTAGCCACAGTTTCCAAGATTACGGAGTGTGCTTGCTAACTCCATTATCCTGAGCCTGAGTTGACATGCACAGAACATCATGGACTCACGGCTGCTCATCTCTTGGAAGCCGAGAAGCAGAAGGGAGGCAGAGAGTGACCAAGGCCACATTACTTTATCACCCAAGGGACACAAATGACATACTTCTTTCAGCTAAGCAATGCCTATTCAGCGGTTATCATCTCCCAACAATGGATTCATCTACTGTGTCTTTGAAAGAACTCAATTCAGTTATCTCTCAATGACTGCATTCACTCATGCTGACCAAGCCTTCACTACATCAACGTTTGAGGATGCTTCATATCCAAATAACAGTGCAGTATTTTAAAATTAGTAACTGTGCAAGCTCAACAATTCAGAATGCTGGCTGTATTGTGTGTCAGAGCTGAGTAAAAAGATTTACTGAACAAGAGCTTCTCAGTTGCTGGCTAACCTCAGTATGACATCATCATTTATTTACTTTACCTCTTACCATTTTTCCTGTTAAATAGCTTTCATGTTTATCGCCCAGCAGCACTGTAAACAATAAGGTACAGTTTCTATAGTGATTACTTTGGTGATTCATAAGACTACAAATCAGAGTGACTCTAGTTACTTTGGGTAATAAGATAACAAATGTAACCTTGTGAGGATATCACCATATGGTATGCTTTTTATACATTCTAAATAAATTATATAGGCTAATGATGATGGAATTGTTCTATATTTAGGATAGTCTGCCCCCAAACATTCTTTAGCTATGAGAATTTTGGAGCAACATATTCTTCCTAAAACAAAACAAAAGTAAAATCTAAAATACTCCCTTAAGTCAGGTTAGTAAAGACAGTCAGGCAGTGTATATGAAATGGAAGTCCTCTTTTGTACATTCTTCCCAATAGTCTAGATTTTTATTTTAATTATATTTATTAGTGTGTGTGTGTGTGTGTGTGTGTGTGTGTGTGTGTGTGTGTGTGTAAGGGAGACAGTATGTGTGCAGGTGCATATGTATGTGTGTGTATGCACCCAAGTGTGGGATGTAGATGTGCACATACCATGACATACATGTGGAGGTCAGAGGACAAATGCTTGGAGTCATTTTTCTCCTTCCACTTTCTCATGGGTCTTGGAATCCAACTAAGGTTGACGGGCTTGTGTAGCAAGTGCCTTTATCATTGACTTATTGAAAAAGTCTCTAGTGTCATATTTTTAAAGATATAATTTAAAGAAGATGCTCTTTTTCCCTGTTTTAATATTTTAATTTATCCTTTGACAACTCCACACTTTTATACACTGAACTCTGAACTTATTTACCCTCATCAAATCCCTTCAACTACGCCTAGGACCAACCAAACTCACTGTCGACTCCATGTCTGCTCTATTGTTGGTGTTGCTTCTGCTGCTGTTGATGTTGTTATTGTTGTTATTATTATTATCATTAACTATCTTAGTCTAAGAAGTGCCAGTCACATTGTAAAAGCATAAAGTTTAAGTGGGTATGAAGACAGAGGGATAGAAGAGAACAGGGTATGAGAAATAAGTTAATCCAAATCAAGGATGTATGTAGAACCCTTACGGAAACCCACTATTTTACAAGTTAATTTTTTTAAAAAATCATATTTTAAAAAAGTTTGGTTAATAATGCCTTGAATGACTGGTAAAGATTGTTTCAGAGCCATGAGTTATTTAACGAAAATCTCAGTGTCATGCATGGGTTACCTCCTCATGAGTTATTGGTCAGGGCAGGGGGCATAAAGCATACCAAGTCACAATATTGCCATTCCTTGTGGTTGTCCATCCTAATTAAATGGTAAGACCCCATGTTGAAGATAACACCCACTTCAGTTGTAGGATATTAAAAATAATCATCCTCGGGGGGGGGAAGGGGAGGGGGCGGGAGGGGGGAGAACAAGGGAATCCGTGGCTGATATGTAGAACTGAATGGTATTGTAAAATAAAATAAAATAAAATAAAATAAAAATGAAAATAATCATCCTCAAACTCACTGGAAAACTTCCTCCAAGTTGTCTAGCTTTCATAAATTTGAGATGTGCTATGTGCACTTTGGGGAGAGAGAAAAAATTGCCATCATTAATGGTCCTATCTAGTGCCAGACCATAATCACGGACAGTACTGACCATAAGGAAAGTGGTGCCAACTGGTGTGATAGTGGTATGACGTCTATGGGATAACCAAGTGTTTTATGATCCAGTTTGAGGAATGACCCACAGAAGGAATTTCATGTTTGATTTTTAAATGTGGTCAAAAACCCATGACTGGGGTTATCAGAAGCCATAGGAAAACCGACTGGTACTTTGCTTTGGGGTCATGTTGTCAAACTATCTTCTTAACATTTATGTTTGTTGCCATATATCTGTGCTGTTCTCAACTTTGGTCAGAAAAGTTTCCTGTTGCAGTGGGTTGTAATTAATGTAGAAATTGTTAACTGGTCAAAGTATTGAGAATCAGCCAATCTAAGTGGTCAGCCATAAATGGGTCATCTGTATCAACCTCCACACATCCAAGGTTCAGGCAACATTGAGGAAGATTTGGCAGCAAGCAGTAAAAGCCAGAGAAGAACTATAAAATGCTGTTTTCTAGAAATATTATGAGTGATGCACAAATCAACTATAGCACCTGTAGTTACCGGCACAAAGCTAGCACAAGAATAAGCCAGTCAAAATTCTAATATGTATAAAGGAGAGGCTTCCAAGGCCTCACTCTTAGCTGAAGAAGTAATGACAGTTGGCAGGTGCTGAGGGACAGAAAGTCAATTTTCTGTGGAGCTGTGGATACTAGTAGGTTATCCATGTCCCAGTGGAAGATACTTTTTCAACAGAATCCTTGATATAGAAAGGACTTAAAAATTACCCTTTAGTATGTAAACTACATAAGCACTAAGAAGATTTGCGCCTGATATATTTTCATCACTATATTAATTGTTATATTGATTATTTCCCCAAATTTGAAGGTCTCACAGATTCTTTATTTTTCTTGGATCACATGGTAGATGGGGTTTGCTGAAGTATTGATCACATCTATTTAGGACTGGATAAATAGCTGATGAAGTAATGAAATATTCCAGATCCCTTTGTTTCCCAGACTATAAACAGTGACTCATTCTGACATGACATATAGTCCACCATTTTATCTGGAAGTCCTGTGGATTCTGCATATTTCAAAGATAATTGTTAACATCACATACCTCATCAAATGTAGAATTGACCAAAATTAAGGCTGTGTGCACAAACCTTCCACTGTGCCCTTTGGAACAACATTTACTCATACTCCTGTTCATGTGTGAGTACATGTAAGTACATGTAAGTACAGATTCAAAAGGGCAGGAAGATGCACTCATAAGGATCTTGATTTTCAGGGGTAACTTGAGGGGTAAATCTTTATGTGACTGTCCTTATCTTTTCTATTTTTAATGAGAAGTTCATCAGGTTAGTAATATTAATTCCAGCTAACATACTGAAATCAATCTACTGCACATTTAGTATTAATTTAGGGCTTTAAAAACAATTTATTTTTACATAAATGATCACTTCTACCAACACTCTGATCCCTATGCCATTCATAAAAGTGAAAATGAAAGAAAGGTGTTTTTTCAACTATATTAATTAAGATAGCGACAGAAACCAAGTGTGTATTTCAAGACAAAGAATGTAGAAAGTAACACAGTTCCATCTAAACACATCCTTTTAGCCACTGTCTTTTCTAAAGCAAATGTTCTCATTATTAGTCCTATTTCATGGGGAGTTTCGTCGTAGATACAGAATGGGAAGTCCAACCTCTAGCTTCTTAGAGATCAGTTTCTGATCCTGTCTTCACCGTCTGTGAACTGAAAGTGAGCCAGGAGTTTCTAAACAGCCTTCTTTCACTGGAGTCTATACCTCCATGTGTACATGACTCCAATGAGAATTAAATAGCCATTAATAGAGTTTATAATTTTTCTGGGTTGCAAATTTTGCTGTATAGCAATTTGTCTTATTTGTAACTTGCTTCACCAAAACTGCAATGGGTTCTCGTACATCACATTATCACTGAATTTCAATGATTTTCTGTATCGCAATACTGAAAATGAAATAATCATGTTTAGCTTACAAAGTACTAAACTGAAATTTTAGCAACAGACTGGCCCCTCACTGTTACAAATACTATACACATCCTTTAAAATGGCTAAAAGTATGTCTACTTTTAATTGAACTGATACATATGATAGTGTGTGAGTCACATTGTTCAGTTGTTGAACACATGACTTAAGGCTCTCATGTCTTTCTACTACTGAATTTGGGATGTACATCTACGAGAACCTGTGTTGCTTCTCTTAATATTGAGTATAAATGGATGGAAAGTTTCCTTGGGTTCAGCTATTGAATTCAAAGCTGGCTTTGCATAGTTTCCAAAAAACTCATAGAGCAGGTGAGGCATGTTTTCCCTTACTTACATTCATATTTGTATGACTTCCCCCTGCCCCCCCCCCAAAAAAAAACAAAATAAAATAAAACGCAACTTCTCTGCCCAAAAACATGGTGTGGCATTTGGTTCGGACCTGAAACATAAAAGAAACCTCCATCAAATCAGTGGTCATTTTTCACTTTGACAGATGAGGCATAATTGGGTAAGTCACCTAGCACTAAGGATAACTGGCTGAAGAATATGCAGAAAAATAGCTATGTTGTTTTACAATTTCCAAGTTCTCCAAAATTATTCTAAAATTAAAAAGAACGGAAAAGTAACTTTGATGGCTTCAGAAACATGATGGAATCTAAAATATGCCAACAAATTTGCAATAATTTTTATTCCTACTAATGAGTCATTCTAAATATTTTTGAAATCATAAAATCATAAAGTCATAGATTTATTATTAAATCGCAAAACAGCCTTTCCAGAGTAGCCATTAATGTGTTCTGATGATGGACTGGTCACAAATGGAAAACACCAAAAAATTCTCCACAGTGGTTGATGAAGTAGCATCATACATGATCCCACAACTCACCAAATGGTTGTTAATAGGAAACCAATCCACAGGGCCACAGGCCTGAAGCTTGAATATCCTAACAGTTACTGATAATGTCATATCTTCAAAAATAACTTATGAGAGTTTCTTTGGTACCCAAACTTACACAGATAAGTTCCATAGCAACTGTTCCAAACTACTTGCTGCAATTTTTCCCTTAGAAACTGATTCACAGATCAATTTAAAAGCCATGTGATTAGTAAGTAACAGAGCCCAGATGTCAGCTCAAAAATATATCATCAACCAAAAGATATGAAATTTATGCTGTAGACGATAATGGAGCAAAAATGATTCAATTACTCCATCACATCTGTAGGAAGAATTCTTTTCTTTCTAAGGTCTTCACAGCATTTTCCCTCCACCCTTCAGTTACAATTTCCATAATTTTACAACATGAAAATATTAGCTAACTGTCATTTTTAAAGTCCAATATACCTTTGTGTTATCCAAAATAACCTAAGTGTTTTCTTCTCCTCTTGCTCCTTTCTGTCTATCCTCTGAAGAATCTGTCTATCTTAGAGGGCTGATCTCAGTCACCTCTACAATCCCTGGGTTTTGGTTGGTGGAAGGCAGAAACAAAAGATAGCGAGATGGCTCCATGGTTAAGACCATGCACTGCTCTTTCAGAGGATCCAAATTTAATTTTCAGTACCCACTGATAGCTCCAGCTCCATAAGGATCCAATACCTCTGGCCTTTGAGGGCACCTGAGCTCGTGATCACACCCACACACAGAGACATGCCTACATACATAATTAAAAATAAAACATTTTTATTTAAAAAAGGCAGAACATAGAGATTGGGTGACAGTTTCCTTCTGTGCTCTTTCTCAATAACACCACCAACCCCCCTCTATACTATGCAGAGTATCTTTGGCCACTGTTCCCATAAAGAACTTTCTTCTTTTACACAACCTTTTAGCAAGGTTTGGTAAGAGCAACTTTCTCTTTCATTACCTCTACTAAATACTTCAAATACTTCTCACTGTCCTTGATTTATGCTACTATGATTGAAATATTCAGCAACAGATTTATGAGTAATAATCATTTGTTTTACCAAGTAGTAAAATTGTACTTGTCTTTAATAAGAAGGCTAAAACACACACACACACACACACACACACACACACACACACACACACACA
>CABHPR010129945.1:0-23055 GCA_902168415.1 Peromyscus melanophrys | reverse complement strand
ACACACACACACACACACACACACACACACACACACACACACACACACAAAACCTGTGTGGACACACACATGCATACATGCACACACACATACATGCATTCACATATACTTAAATGAAATGTGAATTACTTTAGGTAACTATAAATCACCAAGAATCCTTAAGGCTTTACCCAACAACCTGCTATTATTTTTCCCTCCACCCTACTTCTCCTTTCATATTGACTTCTCTCCTCTCTCTCTCACGTTGGAGCTTCCCCTCCCCATATTCTGCTTCATATCACCTGTATCCTGTTGTTCCCATCTCGAGTCCCATACCCCATGGTCCCTTCATTTTTTACTTCTCTGGTTTCTGCAGTTACTCCACATTGTATCTGCATGTCTGAAGATTTGGAGCTATAAACCACAGATGAGAGAGAGCATGCAGCCTTGGTTATTCTGAATTTGTGTTACCTCACTCAATATAGTATTTTCTAGGTCCACAAATTCACCTGCAAAGTTCATGACTTCATTTTTCTTTACAGCTGAGTAGTATTTCATTGTGTTTATGGACCACATTTTCATTGTCTACTCATTTGTTGAGGGATGTTTAGGGCAACAATGAACACGACTGAGCAAGGATCTGTGGAGTAGGATGTCCAACTCCGTTAAGCATATGTCATGGAGTGGTATAGGTGTCTCATATGGTGGATTTATTTTCAGTTTTTTTTTTGGGGGGGGGCGTTCTTTATTATGATCACCAGAGTAGCTTACCAATTTGCATTCTACTTTTCTCCAGAAACCTCATCAGCATTTGTTGTCATTTTTTTGTTTTTTGTGCTTGGGCATTCTGACTGGGACAAGATATATGTATGTATGTTAAAGTCAAGCCACTAGGGCTCACAATTCTCCCCACAAGAACTATAAACTAAAAAGAAACCCAGTACCAGGCATGAGAAACCTCACCTAAAACAACCTTCAGGGTAATCCAATTGAGTCTAAAAATAATATAGACTATATCCGTTGCCCTTGGTTGCCCCTCCGGGTTGAAAGCAAACCACTATAACTAAACACATCACTCACTTAGGCCACAGATCTTGGCTTATTTGAACTCAGTCTAACCTGAAAGCCTCCTTCTTGCAGTCTAGATTCCATGGTAACAGAAAATGCTATGCAAGTCGCCATGGGAAGAGAGCAATGGGAAGTCTGTCATTTGGTCCAATAGCCAATTGTACAGAGCAGCTTGGCCTGATGGGCCTGGTCTTCTCTAGAGATACGTGACCCAATAAGAACTAAATGAGGAAGGGTAGTGGTCTCTCTTGGGTGGTGTAGAGGAGCAGTGAGTATGGAGAAGCATGGTTTGCAGTAGGTCTCTATCTCTCCCTTGGGAATGAAGAGGCAATGGCATGGCTTAGTTTTGTATTTGTGAGTGTACTGTATTGAATTTACCTGTGAATAAACCTGAATTGACCCTAGACTCCCATCCCACTTTAGAGCAACTAATAGTCCTACCGATCTCAACAGTGACCAGCATAGCAAGATATCTATAAAGGTGCTATAGGTTGCACTCATGCGTTCATGAAAGTTAAGCAATTTCCCAGAGCTAATGAGGTCATAGATCTTAGAAGAGAATGTACCACCACCATTTTGATAGAATAGCATAATTCCTAACTGCATTCTAAATCTTATGCGCTTATACCCACAGATAATTGTAGCTATCACCCCTCATCAAAGAAGCCCCTCTTAACAGCAAATGGTATGGACACCCTGCAGAGATCAACAGACCCTGGGGATCCCAGTATCAATGGAAACATCTACATCACAGTCATCTAAATCTTTGGCTCAAGGAACATTACAGATGATGAGGCAGAAACATTGTAAGAACCAGAATATCAAGCAGCCTGCTGTAAAACAGTCTCTTTTAGAAATGACTGCATAAAGTAGACCAGAACAATGGCAATATCCATAGACATGCTAACATGGGAGAGCGAAAGTATCACCGGGTCCCACCCCTAGACTAAGAACTACAGGTAACTGATGACGACTGAGAGAGGGAGAGTTAGCCTTTCTAAGGAATGAGCCTCCTAATTAGTTATCAAAAAAAATGTGGGCAAACTTGAAACCATATACACACAAACATCAAAAATGGAGTCAGAGGGTTGTATTTACATATTTGTTCATACGTGGGCATATATGTATATAACGATAGTAACTGTGGCAGAAGTCACAATCAACTTGAAGGGCGTGAGAGTAGGTAGACATAGAAGAGGTTGGAGGGAAGGAACTTGGGAGGAAGGAACGGAAAGAAAGACAGTTATGTAATTATATTCTAAAAAGAAAAAAGTATTTTTTTCAAGCTTTCTCGTGTAACTCTTCTTATCTCTCAACAAAATACAAACATACAGAGAGAGACAGAGACAGAGACACAGAGACAGTTTAAGTTGAATTGTTTTTCAAAGAAAGAATCTGTATTTTAGTACAACTATATTTTCCCTTTCTTTCCATTTACGTAATTGTTTTCTTTATTTTCACCTGAAGTCTGTCTTCTCTCCAGATAACAAGGCATCTATCATGAATAGCAACCATCTTCAGTGTCCTGCAGATTCATTCAACTTTCAACAGTCACAGTTATCATCAAACAACAGACATGTACTTGCCCGTGATAGCATTGCCATTCCTAACCCCAGGAATAAATAAATAATAAATAAGGAACAATAGCAACAAAAACCTTCCATAAAACAAGGTTGAATGCTCGATTAATATCTTCAATCTTTAGATTCTCCAGAAGATGTAATTCTATTATGAAAATGCAGAATTCAAGGCATGATTGGAAAAATATGCTCCTCAAAATAAGAAGAAAACAAGAAAAATATATTTCTTCTAGGTAACTCCAATAGTATTAAATTTCTGAAGTTAACCCAGCAGTAATATGGAGTTTCTATTATATTTTAGAAAATTGGAATCCTGATATGATAGTACATCTTACAGACTTAAAGTATAAAATACAGAGCATGTTTCTTGGAGCCTTGGCCAAAGTAGGAAAAAAGAAACCTGCTAAGGAAATTCACAAAGAAAAGTTCCCAGGATGGGTGATACAGCACCACTGGCAGAGTGCTTGTTATACATCCAGCATCCATCCCCACATGCTTCTGATGCCACAACTTGGAGGTAGAAGCAAAGGACCAGCAGTGCAAGCTCATCTTGAGCTACATAGCAAGTTGGAGGCAAACCTGAGTTGCAAAAGACCCCCACCACAGAAAATTTTCTAGTGTTTAATATAATGTGATGATTCAAGATTTTTCCAAACTTATTATAAAAGATATTTTAAGTTTTTACATTAAGCCAAAGAGCCAAATCCTGCTGACATTAAAACTGGATAAGTTAAAGTAGATAAAACATCCATAATTTAAATACAATTAGAATACTCAGAGTAAAGGGGTGTGATGATTAGAATAACTGAATATTAAAGGGAAATGAATGGGATATTTTACATAGTTAAATTAAGTTTCTGATATTGTCTGTAAGATTCAGTATATAATGTTTTCCCAGGCTTAGTTTCAAAAACACAGAAATCATTTTATTATGTACTAAATACCATATGGATAATAATCTACTATTTGTTATAATCTATTTAAAGAGAATAAACTTTTTCTGGGAAAAATAAAACATGAGAAGAGAGAGAAGCTTAGATGGGGATTAAAAGAAAACCTGAGGTAGTAGCAGACACAGGACCCCTGGAACATTCTCTAACAGCAGCGAGTCCACACAGGACTTAAACCAAATAATTTGAAGGCATGGATAGGTAAAATTTATAACCCACAAATAATCTGTGTGATTTTATAAAAATAAAAGATTTCAAATAAAATAGAATCTTTATAGAGTAATGTGCAACATAGCCAGTAAAGAACCTTGAAATTTGTTTATCATGTAAATGAACACTGATTATATCATGATAGAATACTAAAAGATTCTCCTAAACCTGTTGAGATCTTACATGTTTGGTTTTTATGAAAGAAAAACAGTCAGTTATTTTTATGGTACTTCAGAAGGTATTATTATGCTACCCGTTGGATGTAACTGATGCAATATTTATATTTAAACTGATCCTTTGACATATATATTTTGATAACTAGTTTTTAAAAGCAGTACTTTGTTTTCACTTTTAATTACAATGGAGGGAAATTAAGCCAAGAAACACCCCCCATAAAACATAAATTAACTCTATACTTAATGTAAAATTCTGCAATCTGAAGGTACAGATTGACATGACTATTAAAGAGTATATTTCCAATTTCCCTGGTTTTTAATGTAAGGCCAGCACACGACTTGAGAAGTGCAGAAAATCTGCTGTCAAGAAATCATATTCACAGGGGAGAGTTGAGGAGCCCAAGACCACAAAGAAAGGATTTCCCAAATTCTATAGGAATTTGGCTGGTTTTGCTCCTACTCAAAGGAAAATACATCTGAAGAATGTCTACTAGGTTATTGAAATGGTGAACTTAGGCCAGAGCTGCTATCCTTTGATGGTAGGCAAAAGAAACAACACTTATTTATGATAAGTCATAAAGTAGTTGCAAAAACGGACTTCAGCTTATGGCAAGCAGAATGCTAGCTATGAGTTTAAATGCTTAAACTCTGTTTGATTTATCCATGCCCAAATATCTACAACGCCAGAGCTGCAGGAAGTGGACAAGGAGAGTGAAAATGTGTTTCTGAAGGAGACAGAGTGCTTTCCATGGAGATAAATGTGGAGGCAGCTCAGGAAAGAACATTCCCTTCTGAATTCCCTCTGTTTGCATTCTGCTGAGTTGTGAGAACTCTGCTTTATGGTTTGAATGACTTGCAAAGCCTCTTCAGCTACCGAGAACAACGGAATCCCTGGGAGTCTGTGCTTTGTTCCTTCAAGACGTTTCCTCGTTTTATGATGCCAGTTGCCAGTTATTTGTCATCCATTGTGTTCCAGACTTTCTTCATAAAGTCTTGGGTTTGGTCTTTTCTCATTTTCTGACTTGCAAATAGTCTGGGTTTTATTTAGAATGGTTAAGGTATTTTCTCCTTAGATGTGAGAATTCCAAAAGTTTCCTTAAAAAATACAAAATTACACAAATACAGATACTATACAGGG
The DNA here is from genome assembly GCA_902168415.1 of Peromyscus melanophrys. Lineage (NCBI taxonomy): Eukaryota > Metazoa > Chordata > Mammalia > Rodentia > Cricetidae > Peromyscus > Peromyscus melanophrys. The sequence goes on along the minus strand of CABHPR010129945.1, from coordinate 17,954 downwards.
GATATGATGTCTCCTCCAAATGCCATTTGATGATGGCTTGGTCCCTAACACATGTCACTACTGTGAGAGAACAGAATCTTTAAAAGGTGGGGCCAGTTGGAGGAATCTGAGTCTTGAGACTTGCTTGCTTTTGAAGGGTAAAATGAGACCCCTGGTCTCTCTCTTTCTTGTTTTGATCCTCAGATACCATCAAAGAAACAGACCTCTGCTACCAAGCACTCCTGTCTTGATTTTCTGCCCAATTTAGACCAAAAGCAACAGGACCAAGCAGCCAGGGACTGAAATCTGCTAAAACCATGGGCCAAAATAATATTTTCCTTAAGTTGATTTTTCTCAGGTATCTGTCACAGCATTAGAAATCTGATTAATACAATTGATATCAGAAACAAGACAAATATATCCCTTACCTCATGCACATCAGCCCCTCCATCTCACATACACCCCTGGACAAAGCTATGTAGATTTCATATCAGTAAGAGATGCCATGTGCATGTGGAATCCTTATGAAACATATACACCACATATTACCCACGTGTTCACTAATAACTCTCTCACCTGCTAGTGGTAAGAGAGCTATAAACCTACCCAGGACACAACCAGAATACACTTTTGAGTATAAGTAAGACAGTAACTACACATAACTGTGAGTGTTTGTGTGAGGTATTAATAAATGAAGGAACCAGTACAATAAAGGTGGTTTGAAGAAGTTGTTTAAGAAGGTAAGAATGCGGCCGGGCGGTGGTGGCGCACGCCTTTAATCCCAGCACTCGGGAGGCAGAGGCAGGCGCATCTCTGTGAGTTCGAGGCCAGCCTGGGCTCCCAAGTGAGTTCCAGGAAAGGTGCAAAGTTACACAGAGAAACCATGTCTCGAAAAAACCAAAAAAAAAAAAAAAAAGCATAAGATTATGAATTAAGAACGAAATAAAGCTAAGTGGAAGGCTGCATTTCCTGAAGTATGATCAATGTGATCTTCTCTAAAATAACTGTTTTGGCTATATGGTATTACTGCTCCTGAGAATGGCTTGGTGCTGAGTCATGTAAGACTCAATCAACACACCAACCAGGAGTAGCTCATGAAAGTCCAAGCTACATCTTTCTTCATTTATCATCACACTACAGAAAGATGATTTATGCCCACTGTTCAGACAGAATAGTGCAAACCTGACAACATATACTTGTAATCAAGGTGGAGAATAACAAGTTCTTTTGATATTAAAGTTTGCAATTAAAAGTTGATTGTTTTAGAGCTCTCTCTTTTTAATGGCAAGAAGCAATCATCCATCAAAAACCCGTGTCCTAACCCTGAGAATAAGTGGATATGTTAGACAACATTACAAAGGGCTTTGAGGCTTTAGACTAAGATTACTAAGAGCTAGCATTAAAAGAGATTATCCTGAGTTATGTGAATGGTCTGATGTCTTATTAAAAGAGTCCACAAAAGTAGGAGATAGAAGACAAAGAATAAGATTACTGTGACGTGAGGTCTCAAACCATTATTGAAGGCTTGAAAGATAGAGGGAAGGGACCAGGGCAGTGACAGAGGCTGCAAACTGAAAGAGTCTAAAGTTTTCAAGGGCTCTGTCTTCCTGACTTCCCCAAGAATCTCAAAATTGAAAATTGCAGTTTTCTGCCTCTGTAGCCTGTCTGACACAAGAGAGGAGAGTCAATGTCTACAGGGTTTAGTAACCTCCTTGGAAGTATGATGGAAATATGCCAAACTTCATAATCTCTCTTTTGCAGAAGCTATCTATTTTCTCAGCCATGAAAGCTTAGCTGCATTCTCCACATAAGAATCTTTAAAGCTACATTAACCATCAAAGGGAGAAGAAAGTGGTCTAGGGTCCAGTTAGTAGCATGTCAATTGGGTATCAAAGATTCATGTGTGTTGTTAAACTGGTTAATCAATATTATTCCAACCTACTAATCAACTGCTTGGATGCCAGACCAAAGTGCAGGCTCTGTGTCTTCATCCACACTTTAAAATGGGCCAAACCCTGTCATATAGAAATAGACATTTTGACTTCATTTCTTACCATTATAGAAACTCTAGGTCCTACAAGAAAAACATTTTCATTTTTAGAACTTTGATTTCTGCTGTCTCTCACTCAACAAAGGACCTGTGATCCAGCAGGACTAGGTGGGTAGACATCTGCCCTAACACCCTGGTGGACAGGAAAAGTGGGAACTAGACAATGGATTTTGTACTTTCTATTGTCATACTTTCAACTCATGTTCAAAGTCATTTATTTTGGAATCAAAAGACAACCATGACTTTTGGAAGTAAATACATTTACTGGGGCTTGTTTTATCTCTACAGTGGCTCTTCTTATTGCTAATTCTTGATAATATTTCCCATACCATTGACAAGAATTGCAAGTGCCAATTGTCCAGGATTTCATGGTTAAATGCTTGCAAAAGCTTTCCTTTCTTTTAATGAGATGTTTGTTTATAAATGAAAGGGGAGCATGCTAGTGTGTCCTCTTCCACTTATGACACTTAGTAATACTCAACTAAATTCAGACTTCTGTTTCTTCTATGGGGAGTGTTTTACATGTTAGTGGTCACCAATGAGTTTACTGTTAAGAAAAGTTAAAGAGTTCACTTTGATCCTGGGAGCCCGTCATTAAAACTCCTGCCAACTGGCGAATACTTGAAAGGTCTTTTTCTCCGCCTTGAGACAAACTTTAAGGAAAATTTGGTCTATTAGACTTAGCTTGAATTTTTTCCTTAGTGTGAGTTTTCTTCTCTGAAAGACTCCCAGAAGGATGAATTAATCAGATGTCAAGGAAAGGTACATTCAGATCTGAAAGGAAAATGGACAAAAGTATCATTATACATAAAAGAGGCAAGAGACTTTCTTAGCCTCACAGCCAAACACCCAGACAACCTGCCCGACTTCTCCAAATAGAAAACTGCTGACGCATAGACAAGCCTTACTGCTGAGACTCTCTCATCCCACTTCCTTCCTCTTTACTTTTCCTCTTGCATGTGATGAGTCTTATTGCCATTAACTACAATGCTTATTGGGAAGAACCTGTTACTTGGAGCCCCATGATGCCTCCCCCCAGCAGTTCAAATGTCTACTGGAGTTGCCAGGGTTTTGCTGTTAGTTTGTTTTGGTTTATTTGGACTCTAATCCTCAGCAAGACTGAAGAATTGTAGGTAGCTTCTGTTGAGTTAGGGTACATCATACTTTTACATTTAATTCCTCATCCTGAGAAGGTTGTATTAATTTTTTTGTGAGTCTCCATGTACAAATACAGTAGTCCCTCAGTTGTATAAATATATCACAAAAAATTAGGAAGTGGAAAGATGGAAACACTCATTTATTTAGCTTAACTCTTCCTTATTTGTTAAAGATGTATTTTAATATAGTCTCAGAAAAGAAAATTAAACGTCCCATTGAGGTTTTGTGGGCTGTAAGGGTGTGGTGAAGAATTAAATATCATTCTGTGTTTTCTAGTTTTCTCTGACATGGTTCTTATAATAAACTCTTGATATAAAGAGTTGCATTCCAAATGATGTACTTTCCTCCAGTTTACATTGTGTGCATATTAATTCACCCATTTTTTTCTCCCCAACTGCATGCTCAAAGATCAGAGAAGTTTTTTTTTTTAAGTATATGGTGATGAGCAGAAAGACCTAAAACAGGTCAAGGTGCATTCAGTGTTCATGGATCATTGCAGAGGAGGAGGTAGAAATGTAAAAGACAAATGCGGCGTATGACTACAAGGAGACGGTATTTTATAAATGTGACAAGAAAGGTGGACTTATGAACTCACAGTAGTTGGGACAATGTGCATAAGACCTGCACAAGATCAATCCAGACAGAATACCAGCATGGAGGAAGGATCTGGGCACAGAGTCCTACTCTTAGCTGAGAAGCTATTGGCAACTGAAAGCTGCTGAGAGGGAGAGAAAATGTCAGTTTTCTTTAAGAGTGTGGCTCTAGTCGGTCAACAACAGCATACACTCCAGTGCATGGCCACACATCCAAGAGAATATGGGCAGCACAAATTGCACTTGATGGAACTTAAAAACATTCAGTCAGTAGGAAAGAAGGATTGGATTTGGGATGAGTTACAGAGGGTAAGGGTGAGTGTGATAAGAAAATATTTCTTGAGAAATTCTCAAAGAATTTACTTAAAAATCTATTTTTTCCAGATTTGTTTATTTTTTGCACTATACTGTTTCATTCTTTTTTTTGAAAATTTTTCTTTTATGACATAATTATATCATTTTCTCCTTCCCTTTCCTCCTCCAAACCCTCTCATATACCTCTCCTTTCTCTGTTTCAAATCCACGGCCTTTTTTCATTAGCTTCCAAAATCATAAAGTTGGTCAATGTGTTTTAAATGTCAAACAATGAAAATGTATTTAATAAAATCTTCAGTCACTCTTTTCTATCTTCATTATATTACTAAAGCTAACTATTGTCTTTATCTTGGGATATGCATGTTTCTGAAATCATTTTGATTTATTTATAAACAGAAACATATGAAATGTTAAAAAACAAAATTATTATAATGTAATTAGTGCTCTGTCATCTTATTTTCTTTCTCAATATATCATAGATCTCTTTCAAAATCAACATGTTTATTGGTCCATCAAATATGAGTAATTTTGATGATCAAGTCAGCACAAGATTTACCCAATTACATCCATTTTTAAAGTGAGTCTTTATTTTTATGTGTAGTTATATATTCAAATCCTCATCTAAAATCCACCTCAGAAGTAATTTAACAGACATGCCCTAGGGAATCAGCAGTACTCTCTAGAAAGCAAAGTTTCTGAAGCTGGAAATTTCTCAGCGGCTAGTTTCAGGCCAATATGACACTTTTTCAAAGGATATGTGCTTTTCTTCTTTAATAAAAACAACTATTCAAATTAACTTCACAGGTATATAATTCCTCATACAGGTGACAAAATATTGCCTAGAGCTTGTATATGTGCATCGAGAGCTAAAGCAATGTGAAGCACATCATACAAGTTACTTGAAGGATGACCAAACTGCAGAATCCCATAACTATGATGGAATATTATCATGAAAAAGGAACACAAAAATAAAAAGTCACCATTTCTCTATATGTGAAGCTAAATGACGCAAATTGCACTATTTCCATAATAAAATTTCACCCCAGAGGGAAGATGAACAGTCCTACCTTACAATGAGAACATAACATTGTTATTAGAGTATAACCTGATTATTTTGTAAACATGTTACACTTTGTAGGTTTCTAAAACACAGTGGCATAACTTCTGTGCTGATTGTATGGTTGTCCCTTGACATTGGCTGCACTTTTAAGATCAAAGTACACAATAAATTCTCTTTGAAGATGTGAATCACAGCAGCTGAGTGTAGATCTCTCCTCAAGCCCCTCCCAATACAGCACAGCAGGATCCTCAGACAGACCTACCAAGACTGGCTGCCAGTTGGCATCCACTGGGTATCACTAAGACTCTGCTGCAAGGCAACATGTGACCCTGAACAAATATGTCTCATGTACATATTTTTTTCCTCTAGAGAACAAATAGAGAATCATTTCAGTATCCAGGGATTGTGCAAAACACATGACTCAAATTAGAGTGAACAATCCATTTTATTATGTAATAATTGATTTATGTTTAATATAGCTAAATGGTAACTAAATATAAAAAATTCATTTTACTTTAAAATAAGAACATAGTTAAGACTTCTTTTTTTCATTTTTTACATCTCATTGCAGTGAGATACATGTAGAATGGCACTTACTGTGTGAACACACTTCTTTTATTAATTTGTTTCATGTAACAGATTTTGATTATCGTCTTTTCCCTCCACCAACTCCTCCCAGTTCCTCCCCACCTCACTACCCACACAATTTTCTTTCTCTCTTTCCCTTTCTCAAAAACAAAACGTGAAAAATAAAAACAAACAAAACAAAACAAAATCACCAAACAAAAAACATACCAAAAGAAAACAAAAAACACTCAAAAAACTATAGAAGTGTTTTTATTGGCCAACTACTCCTGTCTAGCCCTAAAAGGTACTCTGAACACTACTGCAGCAAAAAGGGAATCATTACTATAACCCAGTTACAAACCCTGTTACCTACAACTGTCACCCACCTGCAAAACATACTGGTACAATAGTGGTACAAATATAGTAGGAGAAACCAACAACCACTATTGATTGGATGTAAGGCCCATTCCATGAGATGGGATCCATAATTGATGCTGTTAATGAAGCCAAGAACCTGAGACTAAATGGGTCATGGACTCCCAGGTATAACAAATACTATTACTCTGCTAAAGGAGCATTCCAATAAAATGACTATAAATGTTAGCAAACCTTTAAAAGTCAGTTCAATAACGATGAATCTATTCACGTTTTTCTGCAAAAGAGAACTTCTACTGATAGGCTACTGCAAATAATGCTACTATAAAGTGTGCTAACAAATCTCTTTGAGATGTCGCTTTTAATTCTTTTGTATATATTTACCAAAACATGAAATTGCCAAATCATGTGACCATGGTATTTCTAATTTTAACTTTTAACAGACACTCTACATTATTTTCAGTGGTGACAACACAATTTTATGATCATACCAATGATACACAAGAGGTCCAATTCTTCCCCATCTTTGTGAACATATGCTATTTACTGAGTCTGGTCTGTTTTGTCTTTTGAGTTGATGTATTTTTGATAGTAGCCATCCATAAGATGGGAGGTGTTACCAACTGGGGTTTTGATGATATATGTTTCAAATGCATGTAGAAGACTTGCTCCTCCTCTTGAATAAATGGTCTTCCCTTGCATTGTTTGTGTTGCAGTAATGTGAAGTTATAATAAATTTTATATAGTCTAGACATTAACCCTTTATCAGATATGTTACTTACAGATACTCTCCTCCTTTCCATTCAGTGCCTTTCAAGGTGTTGATGGGATGTTTTAATGAATAGAAGCTTTTCATTTTATTTTAGTAAGTTATCTATTTATATTTTCATTGCCTGTTTTGTGGTGAGTGTCAAAATAATCATTACCAACTCCAACATAATGATACTTTCCTCCTGTTTTCCTCTTGGAGTTTAGAATTGCATGTTTTATATTTACATCTTTAATTGGTGTTCACATGATGCTGTCAGTATACCAAAAGACTGCCCTTCCCTCCCTAAACAGTTTTGACATCCTTGTGAAAAACAATTTGACTAAAAATGTCAAGATTTGTTTATAAGATTTCTAGTCATTCCCATTGATGTGTGTATGTCTTATGCCATTATCACACTGCTTTGGTTACTGTAGCTTTGTTATAAATTTTGAAGTAAAGAAGTGTCAAACTTCAAATTTGTGATTTCTCAAAAATATTTTGTATGAATTGTGCATGAAAGGTTTAAAAATAACTAGCTATTACACAACATCGGACTTTTTTTTCCTCTTTGACCATCCCTGATTCTTTATTTCATTAGGAATCTAGAGCTTCATAATATAACACACAATGCCCCTAAAGTTACTGGAAAGAAATGTAGATGTCCAAGGTGTTGACAATTCAAACAATCAATTATCCTTAAAAGGAAAATGCTGTGAAAAGTGTTCACAATTGTTTTGTTTAACTTTTTATTTTCTAATGATTTTATACATGAGTACTGTATTTACATCATTTGTACCCCTTCTTGGATCCTCCAGCTCCTCCATGTTTCTCCCACTTCCTTTTGTTCTTTACTTGCTATTACACACACACTCACGCGCACACCCGCCTTATTTAGGCAACTGTTTTGTTGATTTTTCCTGGGTGCAGCTTTCCTGCAATTTCTAGTAGATGTTATTCCCAGCACAATCCTCTAGTTCTTACACTCTATCCTCTCCCTCTTCCGTGATTTTTCCTAAGCCTGAGGTATACGGGTTACAATATAGTGTTCAGTTTCAAAATACAAAAAAGGATACAAACTCTTTTGATGATAAAAAAAAAATCTTAAATCTGAATGAGGAGATTTCTCAGTGAGTAAAGTGCTTGTGTAGCAAGTGTGAAAGCCTGAGTGGAGACCTCTAGAAGCCACGTGAAGCCGAATGCTGGAGCGTACATGCTTCTGCAATCCCAGAGCTACCACAGCAAGACTGGAGTTGAAGGCAGATGATTCCTCAGAAGCTCTCGGACCAGACAGATAGCCAGAGAGTCTGGAACAGGAAGTAGGGGAACACAAACAAGGTGGATGGTGAGGACCAATAATCTTGGTTGACCTATTACTTCCATAAGCATGCCATGATATATATATACACACACATACACACATACTCACACAGAAAGAGACAGAGACAGAGATAGAGACACAGACAGACAGACAGACAGACAGACAGACAGACATTGAAAGGAAGAATCTTAAATACCAAATTTCCAGTAAAAGTCCTAAGTCCACATGAAATACACATTTGTCATCGGGATGGACTCGGCTTCATTCTGAGTGCCAGAGCAGATTCTCGCTGTGCTTTGTCATTGTGTGTTGGCATTGTTTCCTGTGCATTATTTATGGCCAGTACCTACTGATTAACTGAGACTCTAAAGAAGAAAAGCATGATAGATCACAGCAACTTCGCACTGTGTTTAGGTATCTTGCTAAGACAGGCTAAAAGAATCATTTCCCCAGAAGCACTCTCATTTGATTTGTAAAATACTTGTGCTTTCCAGTCACAAGAAAATTAGAATGGACAAGGCAAGGGCCAAGAGTTAACTCAGGTTCTTCATTTGCCAGCCAAATTTAATTATTTTATCCTCACACAGAAGCATAAATAAATAATCTGCTTTTAGTGCTACAACTCACCCAAACATTCTTTCCTTAACAGATCAAGTATAAGAGTTATAAAAAGGAATGGTGGTAGTTCCAGTAATTCCAGCATTTGGGGGATGGAGACAGGAGAATAAGGAATTCGGGTCATCCTCAGCTATATAATAAGTTCAGGGCCAGCCTGAGCTACATAAGGCCTTATTTCAAAATGCCTTACAGAATTATAGGAAAAGCAAGTTTCAGCACTAGAATGGGGAAGAGAAACATACGAATGTGGAGAGATGGCTCGGTAATTTATCCACCATGCAAACGTGAGTACCCGTGTTCAGATCCCCAGGACCCATATAAAAGCTTATCCTTACTCTGAATAATTATAAATTCAGCCCAAAGTGATGGCGAAAGATTAATCCTGAGGCTGTGTGACCAGCCAGTCTCGACAATTAGAGATCCCAAATTCGATGAAAGACTAAAGAAACGGCAGAGAGCCATACAGTAAGGTACCAGACATTGACCTCAGACCTCTACACGTACATATGCACAAACACATCACACATACACACATATACAGTACAGACACACATACTCACAAAGATTAAAAAAAGTAAGAGTACAAAAAGTATTACCTTGAAAAGATGCAAACTTACACAGAGTACCATCATACATAAAACATAAGTCCCTCCTACCTAATTTCATCTGAGGAATAAAGAATGCATCAGACAGAAATGTTTCCTCTAATCCTGGGACATTAGCACTAACGTTCAGATTAGTCCCACCATCTTTGGTACTTAATTAAAATTCAGTCTCCCGAAGACTCTAAAGATCATAAAACATTGTCTTAGCAGGAAGCACTGTCTTTTGGAATTGGGGAAGAAGACAGATGTACCAGGCTTTTCTTGTAGGCCACCAACCAGCTCCCAAATCATGACACAGAGACTTATTCTTAGTTTTGAATGCTTGGCCTCAGCTCTTTTCTGGCTAGCTCTTCTAACTTAAATTAGCTTTTTTCTCTTTATCTCCCTTTTGCCTCGGGGCTTCTTACCTTTCTTACCCCCAATATCTTACTTTCACTGCTTCTCTGGCTGGCTGGCTGGCTAGAGTCTGCCTGGCTTCTTGCCTTGGGCATGTCCCACGTTCTCTCCTGCTCTCATTCTTCTCTCTCCCTTTTCTTTTTGAGCCTAGATTTCTCCTCCTATTTATTCTCTCTGCCAGCCAGTCCTGTCTATCCTTTCTCTGTCTAGCTATTGGCTGTTCAACCAGGTGCTTATAGGCAGGCAAGGTAAAACAAATGCAGTACATCTTTTCATAATTAAACAAATTCAGTATAAACACAACTAACACACTCTTACACAGTTAAAGTAATATTCCGCAGCATAAACAAATGTAACACACCTTTGCCCAGTTAAAACAGTATTCTACAGCAAACATGTCCTCCTAATAGAAATAGCTTTTGATTGACATCCCAAGAGACCAAGTCAATGGACTAAGTGAGGACCAGTAAATGTTCCCAACTAGTTATCTCTTCATTAAGAGATTATGTAGGATAGTCAATAAATAAGGCACAGTCCTGACTAGTTCTCCCATAGATGAGGGCAGGGTCAGCAACCATGCCATTTTTCAAATGACTTGAGTTGCTGTTTTTAGTGTGTTCTAGTCCTTGACATTCGTACCTCAACCACCTGGTTCATCTTTTTCATTTCCCACTGTATTTCAACAATGAATGAAGATAGCTCTTGCTTGGTCAAGCATTGTATCAGCCTCCATTGAATAAATGTGATAACTGAGGAGAGAGAGAGAGAGAGAGAGAGAGAGAGAGAGAGAGAGAGAGAGAGAGAGAGAGAGAGAGAGAGAGAGAGAGAGGTGAGATAAAGATCAGGGAGTTGGAAAAAACAACAAAAAGTCAGCTTTCAAAAAACATTTTATCCATATCTGAGCCCTAATCGAAATCAATATTATTTTATTGCCTGTGTGTCTAGTTTAATACATCTGTGAACAGCGCAAGTAACAGATCAGATGGGGGCAACTGATAGTTGCCAAGGCTCAGTCCCTTCCGTCTAGATTATAATGGAAGTTTAGCCCCCATCAGAATGTCTTCTGCAGCTGCCAGTAGATATTTCAGCAACAGCTAGCATTCTTTGGGAGCTGAGGTGGGGGAATCAACTGTGTATTTTACCAACAAAGGGACAACCTACAACCTGTCAGCAGCACTGATTGGCAAGCACTTAGCTGAATGCTGAAATGGAACAATTAAGACAAGTTGCACGGCTGGCCTTGCAACCTGAGTCTGAAAATGATCCCTTTCTTGCACTGATAGAGGAACCACAGCTGATTCTTTTTAGCTTCAGGAAGCTGCCACTCTCCTCTCCTCTCCTCCTCTCTCTCGAGAGTTCCAGGGTCCCAGAATTCCTCTCCTGGGACTCAAAATCTCTCGTGGTTATTAATCTCTGTCTTCAACCTCATGCCTTTCAATTACTTTGTCAGCTTCAAATTCATTTTTCTGTAGTTGCTGTTGATGTTACGATTTGAGGTAAAGGTCCTCTTTTCCGTAGGACTAAACTCACCTGATCCTTTTAAGAAGTTTCTAGAACTAAGCCACCAGCATCATTGCCCTTCTATAGATTTGAAAACTGAAGCATCAAAATAAAAATGATATATACACTAATCACGTTGGATAACTAACAATGTATGATGTCAACTAAATGGATGACTGAATGAATAAATTGTCCAAAACGGCAGGCATAACTTGATCTCTTTCCCTAGCATTCAGCCCACTCCTTTTTCATTTAATATGCAGAATTCAAATGTCTTCCCTTCATAGTACCTGTCAGTCACATGCAGCATTGAGAGTTACCATTTGAATAAGGAGAGTATAAGCACAACTGTTCATTTCATACTATAATTTGTCATGTTATGACCCAGATTGTTATCCTGACACAAGACTTCATGAACATCCCAATTCCACTTTAGGACAATGAACAAGCCTAGAAAAGGTTAAGGAACTTGCCTAAGTGAGCACAGCTAATTGATGGTAGATTGGAGATCGAAACATGGATCTTTACATTCTTGGCGGTATGTTTTGTCAGGAAAAACAATATATAGTTTAGGCTATCTCAAGGAGCTATCTTCAAAATCAGAAAAGGACTTTATGCCTAAGAGATAACTGAGATGCTTCCCGCGGCTTTGAATCCTGTGGCAATGCAGACATATACACACTTATCACAGTAGTCCTAAAGATCCCCTGTGGTCCTTTGTGCTCCCATCTCACAGACATTGCCACTGGATCAGCAAGCATAAAGAAAGGAGCATTTAAGTGTAGCATCTCACAGCCAGCAAGACCTCAGATCTCCCTAGGAGACAGACTCAGTCACATCGCTGAAACCTGCTGGAAACGTGACACTAATGACAAGCAGGAGCTTTATAGCTGCCATTCCCCTCCTCTGACATTACAAATGTAAAAATCTCTCCCTTTCCAAAAAGTTCATCTGCTTGATCTATGCTGCTGAGGCTACATATTTAGTATCATTCCAGGAAAGATTCCCTCAAGCAGCAGTGGGTCTGCTTGATCTATAGAGGAGAGCATATTCTAATAAAGATAAGCCACCCCTATTCTCCCCACTCTTACTCTGCCCCACCCCGCACTCAGCACATATTGATCTTCAGGGTGCAAGGGCACTGTCTGGCTATCGACAGGTCCCTAATCTCATTGTCAAGGATCAAAGAGGCTGGAGAAGCCTCCCACCAAACAAAAGGGAACAGGGTTGGAGCTTGATGATTGTGTCTGCTAAATGCTGAGGAAATTTTGAGGTTGGAAGTAAATGACACCATGGGAAGGAAAGCAGAACTCACTAAGACATAGCCCACTGAGAATTCAGTTTTCCAAGAGACTACATCAATTTGTATGCCCATGATTATTTTGGACATGTCTGGAGGACAGGTGCTATGAGTGACAGATGGGTCAAAAAAAAAAAGAAGAAAGAAAAAGGAAGAGAGGAAGGGAGGGAGGGAGGGAGGAAGAGGGAGGGAGCACTTCATTGATTTTGTTTCCTGTTCCAAACAAAGATCTCAGTTCACTTTCATCTCCTCCAAGGCTTCTCAACCCTTCACTTATTTTGCTGTTAGTCTCTTCCCCAAGTATTTCTCTACAGTTGGTAAAATGCCAGGCACATAGCAGGAGCTTAGTCATTACAAGTAAATTAATGAGAGTATTAGTCTCCTCTTTGGGTTATGATAACACTTAGCAATGCAGGCCTAACTAGTTTTGATCCAAACTTTTTTTTTCTTCCTTTGCCAATTTTGAAGAAGAGGGTAGCAGCATCTACTCATTTGGTAGGCTCATATTTCACCACAATGTTTTAAGAAATAGACAAGTTCTTTGGCTGTTTCTTGGGCAGGATGGTAATAAATGGCCTCTACTACAGTTCAAATTCTAACATTCTGCTATATACAAAAAATAAGTGCTCCTACAACATGGCACTTGAAAAGTAGGCAATCAAGTTGAGAAATAAGATGAATACCAACTAAACGATTGAAGAGTTTATACAATTCAACGCACTGAATTGTAATTAGACACTAGGTAATTTGGTAACTTTGTACCCTGCCATATTTAAACAAAATCAATGGGAAACAAGGTCTAGGAAGGTAATTATTTTAAGTAAATTGGACACAGTGTGTGTCCCTAAAAGGGGATTTCTTTATACCATCTTTTTATGTTCCATTTACCTCACTCCCTCCCAGTTTCTGAACTGATTAAAACTCCAAGTATACTTCTCAGTTTAAATTAGCTTTGAAGTCAACGGGAATTTTTCATTCCTGCAGAGGTCACCTGGAAAGCAGCCATCAAAATTAAGAACTTACAGCTCACAGCTCACAGCAGCTAGTCGTTTTGTCTCTGAAAATGAAGCCTTGTGATCAGCAAAATTGAAGGGAGTGGAAGGCTTTGATTCATTAGCAATTTGTAATACTTTTCTATATTCAATTTGTTGATTTGGTGTATTCCTCCTTGCTATGAGAGATATGCTTCTGAAGCCAGATCCCCTAGAGGGGTAAGCATTCCCATATAACTTGGAGTGTCAGAATCCAGGGAAGAAAGTGATGTACTTAATTAAAAGGGAATTACTAAAGCCAGCGACTTCAAGATCTGATTGCTGCTGTCCACAGCTGACAGCTCCCAGAAGGCAGAGAATGACATTGGCACTCAAACCCAAATTCACAGGAGGCCTCTCCACCTACAACAATGTTTCTTCATACACACACATGGGATACCTAGGAAACGTGTGACTCGTCAGGGTCAAGAATAGAAATAGCATCATATGTGTGTGATCTGACCATAAGACGCACATTCATTTCAAAATTCTAGGAAGGAGGGGAGGAAAATGGGGCAGGGAGATGAATAAGAACAAAGTATATTGATATATATACGAACATACTGTGGTGAAACATTGTTCTGTATGGTAGGTTTTAAAAAATTAGTTTAAAAAGCAAAAAACAGCCTGGAGATATACCTAGGTGGTAGAGCACTTCTCTAGCATGGCTAAGACCTTGGGTTTGAATCCCTAGCACGACCCAAAGCCCACCAAACAAAATGAAGGAAAACCTTGAGCATTAACATCATGCAGAAATTGCTAAATGTTGGACAAGAGACCCTACGTCTTTTATTTTATGAAGCATAAATTTAAAGAGTAGTGTATAAATTATGGTTGAAAGCAATTGCATGCCTGGTTCTTCCTTGAATTTATTATTGTTCCAGTGGTGAAAATCCTACAAGGTGGATCAAAACTGAAGAATAACTTTCAAAGAGTTATACTGAAGGAGAGAATCCAGTAAAAAAAAAAAAAAAAGCAGTATAAAATGTGCGATGAAGAAAATTCTAAAACATTTCAGCTAATGTACAGTGTCAATATATTAGAGTATACTTACCTATTCATCTATGAGATAATCATTTATGGTATCTCCACAATACTCATGGTATACAAGTGTTTCATAAATATATGCTTTCTCTTATCTCTTTTTTACATGTCCAGTATTATAATATCTTGGCAATGCAATAGGTATATATTAATGTTTTTAATATATTTTAAAAAAACTATGTTGGAAAGATGAACTATGAATTTGTATTCCTATCAATAGCTTGTGGGGCTTCAGATTGCTTCATATCTTTACCAACATTTGGTATTGACCTATAAGTTTGTGACTTGTGATTTGGAATTTTCTGTTTAAATTATTCAAGCATGAGTGTGGTTATATTCTGTTTTGGCTAGCTTGCATTTCTCTAATGCCTAATGGTACTATAAACTTTCCTGCAAATTTTTGGGACAACTATAGCTATAATTTCTTTGGCCCAACTAACGAAATTCTTTCCCCATTTCTTACGACTTATTTGTTCTCTCATTAATGAATTTTGAGAATTCTTTTCTGTTTTACAATGCCAGTTCTCTATTGTACATGCCACTTCAAATGTATTCCTTAAGTCCTTGACTTATTTTCTCATCCTCTTCAAAGTATTTTTCAGATGTAAAATACCAATGAAGTCCCAATTTGCCAATTTTTTTACATTTTATAGTTCATACATTTGGTGTGGCATGTGAGGGACTGTTTTTTCTAACCTCACATACTATCTCTTACATATTTACTTACTTATAATGTTAGCTTTTTAAGTAGATCTATGGTTCGATTGTTTAATTTTTGTACATATTGTCTACCTGTGGCTTTTCTTTTTGGCCTATAGTTTCTCCTGCCTATTATAACTCTTCATTTTTCTCTGTCCTTTCAATAACTATGTAAATGTATTTCTCTTTGTCTTATTAAACTGGAAACGAAGCAGCCAAGTTGACCCAGAAAACAGCGATACTAAAGCTACATTATCTTCTGCTTTCTATTCATCCCCCGAAATGTCACTGATGACCTAGTTCAAAAAAGGAGCAAGATCAAGGAGAGGAGGGAAGAGCTAAGCTGCCTGATTTTAGGCAGTGGTGAGTTTAATTTTCATGTGGAAGCTCTCTGAGTACTATATATAACCAGAGGAGTCTTATCTGCTACGTGCATAAATTTCCTGGTCCTCAGAATTATCACTGGCACCTACAGTACAATCGCCCAGGATCCCTACATAGCATTTTTAAATTTTAATCCTTTTTATTTGTGCAAAGCATTTTCACATGTGTAAATTACCCCTCCATTTACAGAGAATATAATGACTGTTCCAGCATAGTTTCAGAATTAAATTCCACTTTTACACTTCACCTCACCTGAGTTTTTCCTCACAGTAAAACGGGGTCAGAAGTTTTTGGGACTCCCTTGCTGATTAAGGCATAATGTGGTTCCCAGCTGTGGGCATAAATGCACAGGGAAGTGGATTCAGTAAAGAGCAAGAATGTATTGATATTGATCATCAGATAGAGTCCTAAGCAATAAGCATTTTAAGAGAGAATTAGAGGCAGAGAGAATTTTAAAATTGTAAAAGGGAGTTACTTATGATTTACATTTCTATGAATACGTATATAAATCCTCATATGCATATACAAGCTTTCTAAACAAAATAAAATAAGATCTTGGGACAATCCTCATTTCTCTAAATGATCAGGTGATTGTTGCTAATCTTACCTACCTCCTTATACCACCTATTCTGTATTCATTTTATCTTTAGCAAGGCCCTCAGATGGCAAAAGCTTTGAATTTGATAGGATGACCCAAACTTTCGTTGTTTGTTTCATGAGGTGTGCAGTGTTGCGAATAAAACCCACTGAGAAACATCCCAAGTCCAAAATTTCCAGTTCAGAGTGGTGTGGATCATTAGTGGTTTTGTCTGAAATAGGTTCTGGTACTTTTCCAATCACCTACATGACAAGGTTTGGTGAAGCTATCAAATATACTCTTATCTCTTATGTTCTCAAATCAGTCTTCCTTACCTCATACCTTGTTGTGGAATAGTAACACACTTTCCCTCTTAGTCACAATCACCCAACTGAACAGTCCCATAATTCTTTACCTATTGATTCACAAGCATGGGGAGCTTGATTTGACCTGATGATAGTTTGGGGGACCTTTGTGCACATAAATAATGAAATATGATCATATCTACTTCCCCTTTCCCTTTTCAAACTCCCCTCATGTTCTTTCTAATGCAGCCAGCTCCCAATTTCATGTCTTTGTTTTTAACAATGCACAAATCCAGTTAGGATTGCCCAGGTGCCCATGGGTGGTGGGGTCATCCATGGGATCATAGGGAACATATCAATGGCCACATTCTCATCAAAGAATGATTTTCCCCTTCTCCGGCAAATATCTACTCTCACTAGCTCCTGAGTAGAGGGTGGTATGCAGAGATTGTCTATCTATGACAGAATTTTAGATGGCTTGATTTTGTGTAGATCCTGTGCAGGTCACCACAGCTCCAGTGAGTTCAGGATTTTAAAAGCTGTGTTATGTCAAGACAACAATATTTCACAGCACTCCTGCCCACCCTCCAGCTCCTACTCTCTTTCCATCTCCTCTTTCTCAGTGCTCTCTAAGCATTAGAGGTGGTCCCGGTGGGGAAGTGTTAATATAGAAGTCAATCCCATTTAGGATTGAGCACACCATCTCTTATTGTCTCTATGTTGGCCAATTTAAGTCTCTACAATGATTGCTGCCCACTGCAAAAAAGAAGCTTCTCTGAGTAAGGTTGAGACTCGTCCAGATAGATGGGAATTCACATATATACTTAAAAAGTAACCTGACAGCATGACCATTTAGCAAACTAAAAGTAGGAAGTTCTACCCTAGGGTCTATGACTTCAATATCCATGGGCTTTTGACCAGGTTTACAGATAGTACCAGGCATGAAATCCCCTGCTGTGGGGCAAGCATAAAATCCAGTCGGAATGTGGTTGGTTATCCTGTTACAGTCATACCACTATTGTAGACAGATCCTGCCTGGCAGGTCAGTATTACAGCAGAGTCTAGTGCTTAGTAAAACCTCCGATGACTTTTGTCCCCAGCAGCCTACACCCTGGCACTATGAAAGCTTACCAGCAGGTCAGAGGTGTACCTAACACCCAATACAAGAGCAGCATCCTTTCAGGCCACTGTACTCTTTGCTTTTGCTTAAGCTTTAGTGATTTCCTCCTTACTGGTACACATAAGACACTTAGCTTTTCCCTGAATATTGATGAAATTTTTTTATGTACTCAAACTCTTGCTGAATTGAGTATTTGGGGGGGGGGGGGG
>CABHPR010129944.1:2282-13417 GCA_902168415.1 Peromyscus melanophrys | reverse complement strand
GTGTGTGTGTGTGTGTGTGTGTGTGTGTGTGTGTGTGTGTGTGTGTGCCCTTTAACATAAGCATTTATGCCAAGAAATACAAGGGCAGATCAGAGGATAACTTGACTGAATTGGTTTTCTCCTTCCACTATATGTGTCCTGAGACTGGAATGTTGGTTGCTAGGATTGGTGACATGTGCCTTTCACCACTGAGCTGTTTACCCAGATCAATTTCAAACTTTCCTTTTCTCCCTTCCTACCTTCCTTTCTTCCTCCCTCCCTTCTTCCCCCTTCCCTACCTTCTTTATTTCATTTTTCTTTCCTTTCCTTTTTTCTTTTTTGAAAGTTTAATTTAAAAAATGGGGGTTGTGGTGAATTGAGATAAAAACCAACAAAAAGCAGGCTGCAATAGTTGGTTCTTTCCTTTCACTAATGTGTCCCAGCAGTGGAACTGAGGTCACCAGGTATGGTGAAAAGTGCCTTTATTCACTGCACTCATTTCTTTCCTGACAAAGACTAAAATTTTATGATTGCTCAAAGGCTAGGGATGTAACTCAGTGGTGGAGAACTTGTCTGGCATCCATGAAGTCCTGGATTTCATACACACCACTCTACCTAGGAAAAGAATGATTCATGTTGTTAATATTTTCACAAAGATTCTTGTCAGATAGGCCTTAATGGAGACTGAAATCTATCCATATATCCATATTCTGCAGGGGAAAATCTAGTATATCAAATGCTTTGGAAAATTTCTTGGCCATTTCTGTCTTTTATCTTCCCTAATAAACATGTATTTTTGGTCAACAACTTAGGTAAAACTTAGAGTCACATATATCATAGAATGATATTTTACAAGATGATGTTTAAAGACACTTTCAGTTAGTAATTGATGAAAATTTTCAGAGAAAAATATTTTCTTCCCTTGGAGTGTCTTAATAAAGAAACATCCTCTTCAATGATGATCATATACAATCACATGACTTTCCATTTCTTTGAGTTACTTTCACTTGGAGGCTGAAAAAAAAATACCCATAAAGTAACCTAGAGCCACCTGCTCATCAAATGAGTATCCTGAGTCTCTCATGGCATATGGTGATTATTAAAAGTCAAGGAGGCCAGCTTATTCTTCCTTCCTTTTTGATTTCCAACCTTCCAGATATTTTTATTTCTCTTTTTGCAAGCTAATAAAGAATAGGTTGCCTAAGGAGGTGTTGTGGCAAATGGCTTTGATTCCAGAATTCAGGAGGGAGAGGCATCGGATCTCAGAATTCCAGGCCAGCGTGATCTACAGAGAGTTTCAGGACAGCCATGCCTACAGAGAGAATCCTGTCTCAAAACAGCAACAACAACAACAACAACAATAACAAAGAGTAGATTGCTTAGATTCTTCTAGAACAGTATTTGGAATCTGTTCATTTTGAATAATTATTGGCTATAAAATTCATTTGCTGAGAATTTGGTGCTAAAATACAGAACTATTTTTACTTAAAATGAGGAATTTACTTGGGCAGATTTTTAATTATCAGGCAACTTTGTTCAAAGTAACATTTAGATCATAAGTACAAAATATATTCTTATCTTGGTCAGGAAAAATAAAACAGAAGAGTCTTAACAATTGAGAACATATGATGAAATTATCTAGAACATAAGCCAAATATACTGATTGCCATATATGAAGGACACACATACACACAAACAAACAAATACAAAATACCTTCAAATACAACTACTCAATTGAATGAATAAAATTACTTTAGTGAGAGTACAGCATGCCAGGGATTATGTGGAATGCTTTCATGCATTTAGTTACTCTAGTCACCCAACATCCATTTTTTTTTTCAAGAATTTGAAAGTGAGACTAGAAGAAGCAGATAGATTTTGTCACTTACAGGGGTTCCCTAGCTTTCAAAGTTGGCATTTTTACCTTCTAGGCCTGTGTCAATTTGACTTCTCTGGCCTGACCTCAAAGTGTTTGTTTCTCTGACAAGAGGCCTGTTTTCTTGTTTTAATCCCAGGCACATCAACGCTATATCCAGTTGAGGCCTGTAGAGTCTGGCCTCCAGCTCCATTGTATATGCAGTGTCTTTCTAGCATGAGAGATGTTGCAGCTTGAATGGAACCTTTATATTTCCCCTCATTTATATCATTATCCAATAAAGTAAATGATAACAATACAAATAGATAATCCCCTGCACGACACACTAACAAGTTTCTTATAAGAACAATCTTTCACATCTGATAAACTTAGCTAAAATCTGTGGCCACTAATTTGTCCTTTAACCTTAATCAATAGCTTGTAAGTAAAAAAAAAAAAAAAAAAAAAAAAAAGCTACTTTTATCACAGATCATCTTTCCTGAATTCCCATTTCCTAATACTTACTGTACTGTGATGGTAAATTCCAATTGTCAGTTTGACATAATGTAGAATCCTCTTTGAGTTTGGCCTCTACACATCCGCTATGGGGATTATTTTGATCACACTGAATGAGATGGGCAGACCAGTCCACTGTGAGCGGCACTACTCTCTCACTGGGATACTGGACTGCATAGGTGGATAAAGCATAATCAGCAGCAACATGTAGCCATCTCTCCCCTTTCCTTTGTGGATGTTATGTGGCCTACTGCTTGAAGTTCCTATTGTCTTGACTTCCCAGCCATTGTGAACTGACTCCATTGAGTTGCTTTTTTCAGGATATAATATCACAACAAGAGAAAAAAATAAAATGCATGTGTATTTAAAATAGAGTTCAAATTATTTTTTAAGAGAGTGCAATACATGAAGTGTGAAAACAAATACAGAATAAATTCAGGTTTTCACAGTCTCAGATTAACTGAAATATTAATTTATGATTGTTCTTTTAGATGGCCTCTTATATGTCATATAAATCTGTATCTGTGTCTTGCCAGGAAATTGTTCCTCCCAGCACAACATTTACTGATCCATGAACAATCCCAAGGTGGCTCAGTAATATACACCATTAGTTCTTCCCTTTAAAATCTTCTCAGCTTTCTACTTACATCAAGAAGAACTGATTTATTTTGTGAATTATGATAAGATGATCCAAAGCAGAATCTGTTTCTATCATGTACCACCGTCCCTCCACATCTGTTATTTTCTGCATCATTATTACATTTGTGTCATTGTTCATTTCAGTTTTCATTTCTTTCACCTTGAAAAATATTATAATAGAAATAAGATTAGTTAATATCCATATTTAACTCTGTGGTCATAAATATTTGTTGCAGCTTTCTCTGATGATAATGACAGCCATATTAGAAAGACTGTTTAATACTACCTATGTATGTTGAACATGTGCACATTTAGATAGCTGATACATATACAAGCTAATTAATTATTCATTGTATGACAAAGCCTATTTAACCTCAATTTATATCTGTTACTAATTCAGTTTTATTATAATCAAATGAGTGAAAACAGTAGGGTGTTGTAGATACATTACTTTCAAAATATACACAGATGGATCTGTGAATGAACACAGGTATTGATATATACATATACATGCAATCTCTGTTAGTTTTACCTAGACTCAACTATAATAAAAGGAAATTTCACATCTAATTACCCAGTGCCATAATTTCAGATGGCACATCTGGCTGATTGTCCTCACTGTGTGCTATTATGGGATTCAGCACCTGCTCTGACTAATTCAGAGAAATATCAGGTAGTGGGAGAAGAAAGGGGTCCACCAGGTGTTGGTAATTTAACTCCAAGGACAATAATCTTATGCTCAACTGCAGGCTGTCTCCTTACATTGGGAAGGCCATGCACAGCAGTTCTAACGTCCTCATCTTTCCATGCAACTCCCTCAATTGTTTCCCCGATTCTTTCTATTTTCAAGCATTTTTCCCAATTTCCATTTACTCTTATCCCTCATTCATTGGAAGATGACAGATAAAGCCCAGCCCTAAAAAACACTTAAATACCAGACTAAATGTTTTCCAATTAAATGAAATCTTAAGGTCAGTTCAATTGGGTGACCTGAATTATGGATCTTATATGTAATTTGTTATTTTGGACTCCAGGTTATGGGAAATATTTATTCCTTCATTATCTTTGACAATAACATGATGGAGTCAGAGAATATATGCATCTTGGGATCTAAGATATTTTTGATCTTTGCTTTATATCTTGACAACACAGAAGGGTCAACATGGCAATAATTTTTATGTCTCAAATCTTCATTATCTGTGTTTAAATCCGTAGTTGTGGCTGTCTTGACAATAAAATTTTTCCAAACTTGTGAATTTCTGATAAACTTCTTAATAAACTTTATATGTTAATCATACCAATTGTTTTTTTTATAGATACAACTCTGTATTAAATTACAGTCACATTATATTTCTTTATTGTAACCAGGCAACTCTTCTAAACAATTGTACCTCAAGATTTCTTGGAATCACATGATTTAATTTTCTATTTTAACTACAAATATTCTGAAAGGAAAGAATGCAAAGTGTTTCAGTGTTGACAGGATGTTTAATCTTTGTCCTGGCTGATTGTATGCTGGCTCTAGTCAACAAACAGAAGGTTTGATTTTAGCATGATTGGTATAGGAGTACTGTAAGGAATAAAGTTTTTCTTGTTGCTGTTAAATACATCAGACACAGAGCAACTTAAAGAAGGAAGGTGTTTTTTATTATAGTTTGAGAATATATAGCTAATATTGGCTGGGTTGTAAGGGAGGCAGTAGATGAGGCAAGTACTCACATTTCTTCTGCAGAGAGGAGGCAGAGAATGATGAATACTATGTTTGAATTGCTTTAAAATAAAATATCTGTGGGGGAAGGCATCCCCTGGAAAGAGCTAGAAACCTAGTTCAGAGGAAATTTCCAAGAATCTATAAGGGTGATCCTAGCTAAAACTCCTAGCAATAGGAGTTATGGAGCCTGAACCGGCCATCTCATGTGAACGGGTAAGACATATGGTGGAGGGATTGGGACACCAACCCAGCCACAAAACTTTCAACCTACAGTTTGTCCTGCCTACCAAATGTGCTCAGGTAAAGGTGGCACAAAATTTGTGGGAGTGGCCAGCCAATGACTGGTCCAGCTTGAGACCCGTATCTTCAGAGGCAGCTCACCTTTGACACTGCCTGAACAGAGACCGAGGATAGAACCAAACACGACTGGGAGAAAAAAGTCAATGGAATGATTCTTAATGATACTCTGCTATACTCATAGATTGATCCCTAGCCCAGTGGTCATCAGAGAGGCTTCACCCAGCAACTGATGGGAGCAGACGCAGAGACCCACAGCCAAACATTTGGTAAAGTTGGGGGAATTCTGAGGAAGAAGGGGAGGAAGAAATTTTAGGAGCCAGAGGGTCAAGGACACCAGGAGAAAATGCACAGAATCAACTAACCTGGCCTTATAAGGGGGTCTTTATGAGTCCGTTTATTTCATGGTCATTTAGTAGAATAATTGTAGTATGTTTTACCTCAGCTCACATGACTTACTTAGTAACATGCTTTTTGCCTAATTGGCAGTGTCAGGTATGGGTTCTCTCCAGTAGAGACGGCCTTAAATTCAACCAAATTACAAACAGCACACTTACCTAGAAAAAATAGGGGGAGCAATACCACTCACACAAAATATATATCTTGTAATAAAACTAAGGAAGTCAAAGACATGTATAATAAAACCTTTTAAGGCAGTGAAGAAAGATTGAAAATGATATCTAAAGGTGGGAGACCTTCCATCTCATGGTTGATAGGACTGATACTATTAAAATAATCATCATTCCTCCTTTTAACATAGTGTAGGATCCCTTCTTATAGGCTGTCCTGCTCTATACTTAGGGTTTGTCTTCTCATGCAAACTTTTCTGAAAACACCTTCACCGACACATACAGACTTGGGTTTCCAAGATGATTTTGTGTCCATTGAGGTGAATAACAAAGCTGATTTTTACAGAACTGATTTAGTATTCCAGAGAAGATAAATTTGCATCTGTGAATAATTATCTATTCCTGGTTCTGTCCATATTCTGGAAGCATACATCCATATCTCATCAGTCTTTTCCTATTTAAAAAAATCATATTCATTTATTCTGATTTGGTTGCTTTTATTACTGGATAAGCTATCCATATGTTAATTATATTATTATAATTCCCCTACACATAGTCTATTCTTACTGTTCTACACTGGACAGAAGTGGAGATTGCTGCTTTTGCCCTACATAAACTAGTCACACAAACTAACTCAAATCACAATTGCTGGTGTAGTATTAAATACTCTTCAGTACATTAGTGTTGTGCCTTTCCTAAAGCTAAGGCATACAGGACTTATTTCAGAGGTTAATTATCTAAAAGGCACACTGAGTCCTTTGTAACTGACAATGAACATGGGTCTGTAGTTGAGGATTTAAACAGCCCCCTAGTTGCCTGTGTTTTCTTGTAAAGACTGTACTCATTGCTTTTATTAAAGCTGTTCATGAGTTCATATTGTCAAAATCTAATTTACTCAACAAGTTTGACCCATTCAAATTTGAAATACTATTTATAGAAAGATATCCTTTAAGTTGGTCCAAATTAATGATTTATCTAAATACATTGTCTGTTGCAAGTAAAATATTGGAATATCTTTCTTCACATTTACTAGCATAGTTTGAGAAGCAAACAAAAATCAACCCATACACAATATTATAAAATATTAAACTTAATCTTAAGATATATTTATACTTCCTATTTTATTTGAGGAGCATTCCTACATAGTTCTCAATGATTCAAATAAACAAACAATATCAAGTATAACTGTTTAGTTAATAAATGTAATTAATTACTAAACATATTGAAATACTTGTGTTATAGTTTACATGGTTTTCTAGAAATGCCTTTGCAATTTACAGTGTATAAAAATACATATTACTATCTGTCCTAATTGTATAGCATATGGTAATTAGTACCTTTTCAATTCTTTCTGCTGTTGTGTATTTTTATTTTTATTTTTTTCATACTTAAGATTTTATCATATGATGAAGTAAATGATTCACAATTAATACATTTCAACAGCAAATGTCAGTGTGACGGGTTTAGAAGTGCATGGATGATGCAAAGATGGGGTTTGCTTCCTGAGTGGACAGTCTCTTTTTTTTTCCCCCGGCAATATTCTCTTTTTTTTTTTAAAGAAATTTTTTCATTCATTTAACACACCAATCAAAGATCCCCCTCTTCCCTCACCCCATACCTCCAGCCTCCCCCTTCCAACCAACCACCCCACTCCTCCCAACAAGAAGGCAAGGCCTCCCATGGGGAGGCACATTGAGGCAAGTCCAAGCCTTTCCCCCTGCCTCAAGGCTGCACCAGATGTCCCATCATAGTATGTAGGCTCCAAAAAGTCTGTTCATACACCAGGGATGGATTATGATCCTACTGCCAGGGGACCCCCCCAAGCAGATCAGGCTACACAGCTATCTCTCCAGGCAGAGGGCCTAGCCTAGTCCCATGAAGGCTCCACAGCTGTTGATCCAACATTCATGAGTCCCCACTAGTTTGGTTTGGTTGTCTCTGCAGGTTTCCCCATCGTGATCTTGGTGCACTTGCTCATAGAATCCCTCTTCTCTCTCTTTGACTAGACTCCTGGCTTTGTGTTTTTAATAGTGCCTTATTTTATTTAGAGAACTGTTCACTACTGTGTACAGTGGTGTTTGCATAATGATACTCATTGCTATTGAACCAGGATAAAATCATGTAATATACAATGTAAATTAATTTGTTCTGTATGTCAAAGTATGCTCAACTGATGAAATAACAGGAGCTATTTAAAATAAAACATATGATTAATGACAGGTATTTTCTTTTATAAAATAATATGTTTAGGTATCCTGTTGAAGACAATCAATGTATTTTACATTTCTTAAAATGTATATGAATATAATTTTAGAAGTCAGAAAATTATATAAAATATTTATAATATTTATGAATTCTATCAGTTTTATAAGCTGTATATATTTTTCTCAAAATTAAACATTATGCATATAGAAATTTTAGAAATTGAAGTATAAGAATTAAAAAATACAACAAATTTTTTTTTTTTTGGTTTTTCGAGACAGGGTTTCTCTGTGTAGCTTTGTGCCTTTCCTGGAATTCGCTTTGGAGACCAGGCTGGCCTCGAACTCACGGAGATTCACCTGCCTCTGCCTCCCGAGTGCTGGGATTAAAGGCGTGCGCCACCACCGCCAGGCCAAAATTCTTTTAATGCTTTCTCCTGGCAACTTTCTTAATTTGTCGCCATAATAACTACTAGGTGTGTTGATTTGAATAGAAATGGCCCCCATGGGCTCAAATATTTGAATGCTTGGTCATAAGGGAGTGGTGCTACTTGAGAGAGATTAGAAGGTTTGGCCTTGTAGTAAGTGTGGCCTTCTTAGAGGAATGGTGTCACTGGGCAGATTTTGAAGTTTCAAGGGCTCAAGGCAGGCCCAGTGTCTCTTGCTGCCTGCTGCTTGTAGATATGGATATGGAACTCTCAGCTACTCTTCTGCATTTTGTATATCTGATGTCATACTTCCTGCCATGATGACAATGGACTAAACTTCTGAACTGTAAGCCAGCTCCAATTAAATGCTTCCATTTTATAAGAGTTGCCGTGGTCATGGTGTCTCTTCACACAGTAGAACACTGAAAAAGACATTAGGCAAGTAATATATTTTTTACTTAATAAGAATGTGTAAGACTTAATGCAACAAAAGACTATTTAGCCTTTCCTAAACCAGACTATAATTTCTAACAGTATACTATAGGTAAATAGAATTTAATAATAAATAGAAATTAAGGTTGGGATTTTGGCAGACTTTGCCATCTCTGCTTTGATGTGGTTTCTCAAGCTCTTGAAGTACTGGAGAAACAATATTCCATATTAACTCTTCAGATTTGTATCACATTCAGATAAAAATCTTACTAGTATTTTAAGAGAATGTCTGCTTCTTTGCTGAAAGTAAATTCATTCTTTGGAAGGTTTTGTCTCCTAAAAACACTGGAGTGTGCAGAGACTCCCTGACTCTTCAACTTCCTAAAGACCACTAGAACTGGGATCTTCTAATATCCTTGACATTTTAATGGAACAGCTAAGTTTGCCATCACACATATCCTGTCTTCCTTTATAACTATTGAGTTGTATACTAACGTAGGGTAGATTTACAATTTCCTCAAGATGTGTCAAAATTTTATAGAACTACTATACTATTTATATAAATGTCCTGAAAACCTGTACATTTTTTGTGACTGTGGGAGGTTGTAAAACCCAAATCTTATAAATCATAAGGGATGACTGTATGCAAAAAGGTTTTTTAAAACCATATATAATGTCAAAAACATTAGTGACATGTGAAACAACTTGAAACTCTGGATACAAGTTGTCTTCCCTACAAAGCATAAAAAATGGAAAGGATATTTAAGGGGATATTGGATGGTATTTATGATGTTCAAAGATAATGAGAAATGCAAACTTTCAAATAGTTAACCAATATTCCAGCATTCTGTTTTAAAAATTAATAAAAATGATACTGATGTATATTGTAATTAAACTTAGCAGTCAAAAGACACTTAGGTTATGCAATGCTTGAAAGGATTATTTCATTTCGGGGAAATTGTTAAGTTCCCCAAATACTAGATACAAAGTCAGAGACCTGTAGTTTCAGTATTTGAAGTACATACAATAAAAGATTTGAAACCAAAGGACCAAATGATTTCATAATTTTTGAGCAATAAAAATAAAAATTAAAATATATTTCATTATTAAAATTCCAATGGAACTTAACAAATTCAGAATAGTGTAATTGTTACATACCAGCTCCGACTCTTACAGACGATGATGCAAGTTAAAATACACATCAATCTTTTAGTGATGCTTTGTCTTTAGCAAGGTTTAACAAAAACTGTAGAAGCACAGAGTGTAACTTTTATGTGCAATAGTCTAGCGCTATAAGTATTGCAATGAATGACACTAGAAAAACCTCTGATAATATATCGTCTCTTATAAAGTTCTAAACCAAAAGAAATCTGTTTTCTGTAAGTACAGTGATAGAAGCCGGCATATGTCACTGTCACTGTAGCATCATCTTCATCTAGCCCCTGGGACTTCCATTCCCAGTTTCTCAGACTTCCCTCCTAATTTTTGGATAAAGGATTTTAGAGATAAATTACATTGTTTCCCATTCTACTGATGATGTTACATGATTGACAGAATCAGTTGTCTTTTTTTGTTTAAAATCTATATAAATTGCCAGACTAAAGTTAATAATCCAGAATACATGCCAGTATTTGCACACATGGCCAGATGACCATTTTTCATGTTCAGTTACAGGAGTAATGCAATATTTCCTATTTATTTTGACCTGTGTTATTTAAATTTCCATGTTATTTTTTGTTTGATAGTTTTATGGTTTATCCTCACAAATAGTAATAGCAACTTTATGTGTCTTTTGAGCTGGAAATAGTTAAGGCAGAATAATGCAGTATGATCATGTGTAGAAAGTCAGCTGCCAAAGACTAATGCTCTGAGATCTATTACATAAAGCCAAATGTGTCTTGGTAATAAGTTCTTTCTTGGTTATGCGCATTTATATTTATTTACAGACCAAGAGAAGGCCACTCCTTCTATATTTTGGAATGTGTGGTGGGCTTCCTTTGGTAAACTCTCCTTGTCATATAAAGAGCAGCTGGACTCAGCAGAGTCATTGTAGCTACAAGAGGAGGAGTTGTGCAGCCTAGCTCTGGGCATGCCAGGATGTGTATGCCTGCTCATGGATGGAGAAGCTGTCCATGTTGAAGAGAGGATGGCTTTGAGGAGGATGGATTGCTTTTAAGTCTTCTTAAAAGCACATATCTTTAGGATTTAAAGGTTTTCAAATTAAACCAAGATTCAACAAGATCAAAACAACAATAACAAAAAGGCAAAAATCCCCCACCTTCCCTGAACCAATGGAATCCATTTTGTTTTGGCCAATTTCCTCTGGCATTGGACCTATCTAGAGTGTGGTTGATATATACCTAGTGATACTCCATTGAAGACAACTATTTTCCCTTTTCCAGCAGGTATCAATTGCAAATACCTTCATAATTAGGGATACTTTGTTGAGAGAGAGAGAGAGAGAGAGAGAGAGAGAGAGAGAGAGAGAGAGAGAGAGAGAGAGAGCAA
>CABHPR010129943.1:2255-63243 GCA_902168415.1 Peromyscus melanophrys | reverse complement strand
CTCTCTCTCTCTCTCTCTCTCTCTCTCTCTCTCTCTCTCAACAGGATTTTTCTGTGTAGTTTTGGTGCCTGGCCCTGAACTCACAGTGACCCGTCTGCCTCTGCCTCCTGCATGCTGGGATTAAAGGCATGCGCCACCACTGCCTGGCATGTTTTTATTTTCTTAGCTAGTGTTCTAGCACCCAAGCACATGATAAATGCCAACAGAGTCTTATTTCATGAACAAAGTTTTTCAGTCATTTGAAATAGCATATAGATTGCAATATAATTAAATTTCTGTTAGTTTTGTGCTTCTATAGATGACTGGATATGGAATTAAAAATATTTATCAGTTCCTTTTGTTTGTTTGAAACTTGTTATGTAGACCAGGTTGGCTTTGAACTCTTCGATGATTCTCTTAGCCTCTGCCAGCTGAGTGCTGGTATGTGACATCATCCCCATCTCTTTAGCTTTATTAATGTATTAAACGCACAGCTTTCCTCAAACCCCCTCAAAAGACACCAAAGTTTTAAGGTGTTATTGCAGCCATCACTTACATAAGTTTACAAATGATTTTCAGTATTGTTTCAATACTTTGAACTGCTGTGGATGGTTTTTGCAACATAACAAACTGCTACAAGTCACAAAAATATACAAAGTAGGATTTCGGCTGATTAGGACAAAGCTAATACCTGGAAGAATCCAAGGGCCTTCCAGAGGTCAAGCTGAGGCACAAGGAGCCTTGGTGATATTTAGCTTTTGATTATCAGCTGATTCCTGCTGAGTTTCTTGTGTGCTATTGTAGCTTTTCCATCATTTATTGGACACCATTTCCCCTCTACTAAAGGAATATTTAGATAACCTGCGCTGAGAGCTATGCACAGCTAGGACCCCAGGTCAAGCCTCCCTGTAATTATCATCATTGGCAGCATCCGGCCAGGTCTATCCCCAGACGGAGGAAAGTACCTTATCAGAGACACCTCTGTACCCTCTTAAGCGTCCAGACTACTTGTTTGAGAAGGCCTGGCAGATGTGTCAATTAAGCTTAACTTCCTCCTTTCCCAAATCTCACCTCTAGTTCCAGATCTCCCTTTAACTATCACAAGAGGCATCTAGCTGTACACAGGTTGCCTAGCAACTGAGCACACTTTCCCCCACCCTGCAGAAAAACAGCAGACAGCTTGGACAGATAGGAGCCACAGGAAAAAAGAAGGCAGTTTTATTTTCTCCCATTGACCTAGCAACTAATAGATTCTTAACATTTTCTACCAATCACGTTTAAGATAGAGTTGAGCACATAAGATGCCTCTTCTTAGATATTACCTGAATTTAGCCTTTAGTTAATTCATTAGTCACTTCCCTTTTGGGTTGCAAATGATAATTAACAATTACTGCCCTTCTGTGTGATTCTTATCACCCCTCTGTTTGACCCTGGAAGCCCGGCTTTGCACTGCCAAGGGATTACTGCTTGTAAGTGTATATATACCGGGACTCCCAGGGCACAGGAGGACAAAAAAGAAGATTTGGAAGAATAAACGACTGGACTAAGAGCTCTGTGTGCTGAGAGTCTATTCCCGAAAATAGTCC
Organism: Peromyscus melanophrys; assembly: GCA_902168415.1. Classification (NCBI taxonomy): domain Eukaryota; kingdom Metazoa; phylum Chordata; class Mammalia; order Rodentia; family Cricetidae; genus Peromyscus; species Peromyscus melanophrys. The sequence goes on along the minus strand of CABHPR010129943.1, from coordinate 61,678 downwards.
TCACTGTAGTTCTCTCTCCTGAGCCTCTGTGATGTATAATATTAAGGCTGGTTTCCTCTAATATTATACAAGAACAAACACATTATTTCCTGACACCATATCTATCAAAACAGCATCATAGTGAGAGACATATTTCAAGAAGGGATCACAGGAAGGATGAGAGAGGGAGAAAGCAACTTGCAGAAAATGAGAATATGGAGTAAAAGAAAATGTAGTCTAGCGGCAATTAGGGTAACATTAAAGGAAAAAATACCAGCCGATTTCTTTAAAAAGGAAAAGGGACGGTCCGTGGACCTCCATGGTCCATCGTCATTGTGACCAGAAGGTGGCACTGCAGGCTTATAAAGCTGATCTGCTCTGCGGACTCGGGACAGGATCCGGGAGAAGGGAGAAGGGCTACTTCACCACCTGACTCAAGCTGGCCAGTGCAGATTTCTAGCCCCTTCCAGACATCATTTCCTCTCCATTGCTAATAAGCCCAGGGAGTGTCTCATTTTTGCTCATTAGTAACTCAATCAGCTCACACTTAGTGTCACATAATTTCTTCGTCCTCATTTCTCTCCCTCCTCTTCCTGCCCCCAGGTGCATCTCCTGGCCACCGTCCTCCCCAGAGAGCAGCCTGCCACCTGTTCTGGTACTGCTACTCCTCTGGGTGCCATGCAGATCCCTCTGGACCCTGCTCCTGCAGCTGCCAGGGAGGAGAAGGTTGAGGAAGAATTCATCAACAGTAAACAGCCTTTGCAGCCTCCGTGGGGGCGGGGAGGCTTACTAGAGGAGTAGCCTCGGGTGATGCCAATGTTGGGCGACCCTTCACCTGTACCCCTGTAATAATCATTTCCCAAGTTTTCTACAAATGGAAGAGAGACTTACCTGTGAGCCCTGGGTTGAGGGCCTGTAGCAGTTCTATTGGTGGATGCCAAAGGCTGATTTATCAAAGGCTTTTTTCTTACTGTCTCACAGGGTTGCTCTCACCACCCGGTCTACTGTCTGCCATACTGTGCTCCTGTCCATGCAAGGTGGCAGCCCAGCTGGAGCTCTTCACTTCTCTCAGCTCCTGCCTTTCTGTTGTTCATGACAACAGCCCGACTGTCAGAGTTCAGAGATTGTATTCTAAGTAGTTTGCTACCTTGCTCAGTCTCACTGTTCTCCCAGGGTCCCATTCACTCACCCATCTCTCCATCCATACAGTTCCACTCCTTAAAAGACATTTTTAGAACTAGAGAAAGTGAACATACACACTTTCTTGTAAACCTGATTATGATTTTGTAGGAACCTCAGGAACTCAGGTTTTTCAAAAGGTCTTTCTCATGATTTGAGAGGCCTTTTGGGTTTGCCTAACTCATCCTCAAATGAGACATTGGAGGCCAACTATGAGCACCATTGATGGAATTTTTGAAATTTTATTTATTTATTTACTTAATAAGTAAATACTTTTTTTTATTGTGTAAGCTCGTTTTACCTTCACGTATGTCTGTGCATCACTGTGTAACTGGTGCTCGTGGAAAGCAGAAGAGGGTGTTGTATTCCCTGTGGAAGGAGTTACAGATGATTGTGAGCCATCATATGGGTGCTGGGAATTGAACTAAAGTCCTCTGCAAGAGCAGTCAATGCTCTTAACCAGGAAGCTCCATCTCCAGTTCCCTGATTGAATATTTTTAAAGGAGGTTAATAGTAGTGGCCATGACAGATGTACTGATTCTAACCAGAAGGATGATGGGTAAAACGCCATGGCTGGCAAACATCACCCCATTTTTTACCATCTCCAGGCCTTGCTTTCTAATCATAAAAGGAGGATGATAGTGACATCAGTGTGATTCATACACTTCATCTTATAGAAGGGGAGTTCTTAAAGGAACTACCACAGTGCTTGAGATGCTTAGTAAACATGCACGTGTGCATGCTGTCAATCAAGGAGACCCAAGAACAGTCTGCTGCCAGATTCCTGTTAGGTGCTGGTACTGGATGACAGTGCTGACATTCAGTACATCTCAACAGATGATAGAATCCTGAGAAGGTGTGTGAGGGGGAGATTTATCTCTTAAGAATATAAGCATGGAGCGTGCCTTGAATACCAAATTAAAGGCAAGTCATAGTATCAAATCTGCAAGACTTTGATCAAGATATGTAGACCTCAGTTGAGAATGCATGATTTGCTGATTTGACCCATTGAAGTTGATATTAAAGGAGCTGCTGATACTGTAAAGCTCTGCTTCTAAAGAAAAGAAACAAGGAACTCTACCTCAGATATTGGAGAAGGAAGGGGAGATGGTAAGAGGTTATCAGCAAAATTAGGTGCTAAAGAAGCAAAAGACAGGTCAAAATGAAATGTCTTACTGTCCATACTGTCTGCATGTCAGGTAACATAGAAAATATAAATTTCCCCTTCCCATCAAATTTTAAGTCAATTTATATATCTTTCAAGTTTTCTTTTAAATTTCACATCCAGTGTGACTAGAGTGTCTGGCTAGAGGAGAATAGATACCTTACAATAGAAGTGACTGCATTCAGGAAGAGTGGAGCGTTTGTGAATCACATTACGGGTGTGAGGGGGAATGCTGCCTTTAGCAAGTATTAAAAGAAGATAGGGTGTAGCTGAAGATTTCCTGTGTCCCAGCCTGCCTGCTGTCGGGGCTAATCTCTCCCACTAGCATCCCTCAAGTAAACACACAGAGACTTATATTACTTATAAACTGTATGGCCGTGGCAGGCTTCTTGTTATCTGTTCTTATATCTTAAATTAACCCATTTCCATAAATCTATACCTTGCCATGTGGCTCGTGGCTTACCAGTGTCTTTTGTTTTCTTTATTAAGAAATTTTCTACTCACTCTACATACCACCCACAGATCCCACCTCCTCCCTCTTCCCATCTCCCAGCCCTCCCTCCCAAGCCACCCTGCATCCCCATATCCTCCAAATCAAAGTCTCCCATGGGGAGTCAGCAGAGCCTGGCACACTGAGCCTAGGCAGGTCCAAGCCCCTTCCCACTGCACCAAGATTGCATAAGGCATCACACCACAGGCACTGGGCTCCCAAAAGCCTGCCCATGCACCAGGGATGGATCCTGATCCCCTGCCTGGGTGTTCCCCAAACAGTTCGAGCCAAACAACCATCTTCCATATCCAGAGGGCTTAGTTCAGTCCCCTGGAGGCTTCACAGCCACTAGTCTACAGTTCATGGGTCTTCAATAGTGTAGCCGGTCATCTCTGCACTTCTTCCCGTCATGATCTCAATGTTCCTCAACTGCAGAATCCCTCCTCTCTCTCATCAGTTGGATTCCCAGAGCTCAGCCTGGTGCCTGGCCATGGATGTCTGCATCTGCCTCCATCAGTCACTGGACAAAGGCTCTATGATGATAGTTAGGGTATTCGCTAGACCGGTCACCAGAGTAGACCAGTCCAGGCACCCTCTGGACCACTGCCAGCAGACCAAGGTGGTGTCATCCTTGTGAGTTCCTGGGAGCCTCCCAGCACCCTGCCTCTTCCTGTTCCCATGATGTCCTCATCTCTCATGGCTTACTGGTGTCTTACATTGTGCTTCTCCTCATGGTGGCTGGCCAAGTCTCCCTGACTCCACCTTCCTGTTCCCCTAATTCTCCTCTCTGCTGGTCCTGCCTATACTTCTTGCCTGGCTACTGGCCAATCAGCATTTTATTTATCAATCAGTCAAAGCAATACATTCATACAATGCTGAATTGTGGCCACTGTATCTGACCTGGAGGGCTCTACTCAGAAATAGCACTGTTTGCGTATTTTCTGCTTTTAGCAGTGTTGGGGCCAAACTGTGCTGAGAAAAAAACGAGGAGATGGGCAGTTGGCTATATCTCATCCTGTCCCTTTGGTTTCCTACCATACCTCAAGAGTTTTTACAACTAAGCATGGATGGCAGAATTATAAATGGAAGCTCAAATTCCTGAGGCACTGTTCAAAGCACACTAACCAGAAACATGGGTACCACAAGGAACCCATTTTAGAGATGGCAATGCCAAAGAAGGCCAGGCTAACTGCACAAAGCAGCCATCCTGTTAAAAACTCATTTCTGTTAAGTAGAAGTACATATTTATAAAATGGTATTGTAAGACTGGTGATGTTCTTTTTATCTACCATCTTTCTGATCTTCTGAATTAGACATTCTTTATCTGGTTGTGCTTACTCATAGTATGGGTGTACTCTTAACTAACATGATGGACAGGATGGCAGAGCAGCTCTCGAACTCTGTTCTTCCATGTCCTGAGCACCTCAGAAGTATTCAGGACTCCCTTGCAGAGCAGAGATGTGTAAAGAGCACAGACAGACTCGGTTTCCTCACTACCTTACTCTTTCCTCTACAGCAGTTTCTCTGTAAAGCTTGAATATTTAAAACCTATTTCTGTGTTTAGTGTATGCATACCATTTCGTTGATGAGAGGAGCTCATGGCAAAAATCTTTCAGATCTCACTAACTATATTGTTAGGTCTTAAATCTTGGGATAAATGGCCGAGGTGTCTATTTAGCATATTAAAGCAGACTTGGCCACCAGGTTCTCCCAGCACCCCTCAGTCTCTCCCTGAGGGCCCTCGTGCCTGGCATACCTCACTTCCTACACTAAATTTTCCAGCCCAGGGCTGAGGCTGCCCTTCCCTATAGTCCAGCCATTTTGATGACCTGGCCCTTTTGTCTACTCTTCACCCTCCTGGACTCTTGGTTTGGCTCTCCCGGCCACTCCTTCCCACATGGCCCAACTCAGTCTGGTCATATTCATTCTGGAATTTCCCAGATATCCCTGACTCCATGTCTCCCTTTTATCTACAATAAACTTTCTCCTCCACCACCACACCTAGAAGCAGTCATGTCCTTTCCTTGTTATTTTTTTTCATTCATATATGAGATTTACAAATCTTCCATTTTTTCTATTGCTACAGACCGACCGTATTGCTGTGAGTGACTTTTATATTCATTTTTTCCTTTTAATATTTCTTTACCGGAATCTCCAAATGTAGATTTAGATGTAGCAAGCACAGACATTTGTGCGTTAAGGGTAATTGTCAAAGTCCTGTTTAATAATGCTGATAACCATATAAGTTTATTCACATTCCAACAGTAGGGGATTTGAAAAATTAAAAAAGGAAAAAAAACAATGAACTGTAATATATGCATAAAACCCCAAAGCATTTAAAAAAACTAACAGCATGATCAACCTAATTTTAAAGGAAGATTAAACCGAGAATGATAGTGCACATCTATAATCTTCCTACTTGAGAGCAGAGAAAAGAAAATCAGAAGTCCAAGGCTATCCTCAGCTACATAGCAAATTTAAGGCTAGCTTGGGATACATGAATTCCTGTCTCAAAAGGCCTAAATAAATATATTAATTAAAGTAAAATAAGTAATTAAAGTAAACAGTTAATTAAAATAAGATAAAATAGAAGGAAGATTGAACATCTTACTCCAAAGGGGAGCTTGACTTTTTTTTTTTTTTTTTTTGGTTTTTTAAGACAGAGTTTCTCTGTGTAGTTTTGGTGCCTGTCCTGGATCTTGCTCTCCAGACCAGGCTGGCCTCGAGCTCACAGAGATCCGCCTGGCTCTGCCTCCTGAGTGCTGGGATTAAAGGTGTGCGCCACCACCACCTGGATGACTGTGGGTAAATTTAATGATACTGAATTTCCATTCACTCAAGGTCTTCAGTGGGTGAGAAAAAACTCTCTCTCAATAGGAAGTCTACTGAGGTAGAACAAGTGCCACTTATGAAGGGTGTTTAGGGACCACACAGAAGATAAGAGACCTCTAGGCTGGAATTTCAGGAGCTGCCACAAACCTCAGAACTAGTCTTCCTATTGGCAACTTGAGTCTGAAATATAAATAGGAAAGTATTCAACTGGTCCTGCTCGTTCATTGGAGAAATGCCAATGTATTTAACTCTTGCAGATAACAGTTTCAAAGTTATTAAAGACAAGGAAAAAATGAAATAAGGAACACTTGGTATAAAAGTATGTCCACTTTTATATCAACAATTCTTACTATTTTAAAACGATGAAACTCTGTTATGTCTTGCTCTAGCAAAGTATGAATAATTTATTTCAGTTTTTATCAGTCGTACAGGCAAAGGGAGATCCAGGAAAGGACAAGCTAGGTGTACTTGTGTGTTTACATAGCCTAGCTGGAGTAACTTACACATACTTTGTACTGTGAAGGGGAAAGTTGGCCTTCCTCAGCTGTCATTTCTACCTTCAAGCTCAGCAGAGAGGACAAGCAATTGTTCTATTTCCTCTCCTTCAAGTGACATCACCCAGACAGGGTGGTGGCAAATGGTTGAGGAATGTCACACAGTGTCTGAAGGTGCTAATCTGTCTTCTCACAGAGCAGAGACATTCAGTCTGTGGTGACACATAGATGTCAACCTTCAGGTTGGAGCAAGCAAGGACAGATTAAATAGCAGTTCTAGAAGACACTAGGATTCTAATGAAAGCATCCCATTTGCATTTTTGCAGAGAAACATTGCCTTAAGCATGAGTCTGTCTGGGATGCAGAAAGGATTGCACTACTGAGCTACCCATCCTCAACCAGAATCTTTGGAAATGACTTTAGAAACTGTGGCTGCAGTCAGCCCTCACCATTGTAGAAATCTCCAGAACACAGTGGTAGTGGTTTCCTCCTCTGCCACACACATTTGCTCAGGATTATACTAACAGAACAGTCTGAAACCTTCCTCTAGCACTGGAGGGTCTGGGCTTGTAGGCTGGAAGCCCTCCTGGTCACAATTCTCGACTCTCCTTGGACAGCTAGCCCTGGTGTGTGGCTCTGCCATCAGCCAGGCAACCTTCCAGGCTCTAATCCTTGCTTCTGCCACATTTGCTGACTCGCTCTTCTCTGTTCTTTCCTCCTATCTGCCTCCTTCACTTGCCCCTCCTTGTTTTGCAGTACTGAGGATTGAACCAGGGCCTTGCATGTGCCATGCGAGAACTCCACCACGGAGTTGCATACCAAGTCCTTTTTGTCTGTATTCTGAGAGGTCTTGCTAAATTGTCCAGGCTGCAGCCCAGGCTGGCCTTCACCATACTGTATACTCCAGGTAGGCTTTGAACTTTTAACTCATCTTTCCCAGCCCCCCTGAGTAGTTGGAGTTCAGGCATGTGTAACTATGACCAGCTTCATTCTCTCATTATTTCCTTTTAAGAACCACCACCAGTGTAGTCTGTTTTAGAACCCATATTTGACGCTTTGCCTCCATGGAGCATTCTTTGTCTCTGCTTTGATGGGCTTGGCTTATAATCATGCCTGCTGTTCTTGTTTTTACAGCTTCCACTCCTGGTGGGCTCAGGTCTTTGAAGACAGAGGTCTGTGAGTTTCATGCCTATAGCTTCACAAGTACTGTGGCACCCAGATGTATCATCGCTGGATGAATATTTGAGAATGAATGCATTAGCCTAAATAGATTATTGGTTAACGAAAACCAAACAATGACTGTTTCACAATATTTGTTATCTATTTACTCATCTGCCCCTTCCTTAGTCCTGGCTGTGTGCCTGGTGCTGTGATGGGCACTGGGATAAAAACAGTAGCACAGTGTTTCTGACCTGACAGGGCTCGGAAACTCCTTTGAGGGAGAATTACAAATGGTGAAAATCATATTTATTCTTAAATTTAGTCTTTTGCATGCAACTCCAGTGTATAGGTACATTTTAAAAGTTTAAGAAGTAAAAAAGAAGAAAGTAGTCTAATTTATTCTTTGTGCTGTTCCAAGATGTATGTAAACAACAAATCTTTACTCTATCAGCAGGAACACAAAACCTGGGTGCTCTTGCTGGGTGTGGGGCATTCAGCTTTTCCCTGTTGTGCCATGGGCAGCTGTCCCATAGTGCACTACACTGCTATGGGAAGGAGCACACATACACATGCATATGCACACACAAATAAATACACACATACACAACAGCACACATGAGCACATACACAGATACAAATTTACACAGATTTGTGGACAAGCACAGATGCACACATACAAACTCATATATGCATGCACTCATGCAGAGATACATACACATGCATCATTAGAGCATACACCTGTGTATACATGCACATGTACACATTTACACATCTGTATGCATTTATGTTTATACACATATACTCTCGCACACACATACACATGTACATACTTAAACATGTACACACATACGTACACATACATATGGAGTAGTGTACTTCGTTACTGTCAGCCCTGCCCTCTAGAATTCCAGAGTAGCAGTCGAGCAATGGTGTCTCTGCAGCCACCACAGTCATCTTCTCATAAACTGAGAAGATCCAGCAAAGCTCAGCAGGAGAAGCAGAAAAATGGTGCATGGAGAGCTTCGATTTCAGTATTTGCCTATCTCTTGGTCTTGGGGTCAATGTTTGCTAGAATTTCCTCAGGTTTCTCCACGTGATGCAGAGTTCCAGCTATTAATGACCTGAAATAGTCATCTGGCACTTTGTAAAGAGCTCAGCATTTTGTAAAGGTCAGATGTCACCACAAAAGGATTTGTGCAGAGACAACGGTTATTCTACTCCATAAGGAGAAACTCAGAGGCACATGGCCAGAAGACCAGAGAGATGTTCAGAGGGCAGTTGCTCAGTGTGTGCCTATAACCTGGAGGACACTAGTTATCCAGAAACACACAGAGTAAGTGGAGTTAGCACAATAAACTCAACACTCTTAAGGAAGCTGGATACTTATCCTGCATTGAGTAGCAGTTAATACTCTAGAATGACATGGAACCTGTAAGGTATTTTAGAATTTTCCTACTTGAAGACTTCTTTCACATCTTCAGAATGATCATTTTTAAGATGATGAAAGACTGTCCAGGGGTCTGTGTTTCCATGATGTTCCTGGCAAGGATGCTGGCCTTGAAGATTCCACAGAAACAAGTCGGCCCTGTTGTAGGTGATGTGCTGTTTCTTCCCTTTTAGGACATGGGAGCGGTTGTTGGATCCACTTAAAAGGTGCATAGCTAGCGGATACAGGATGCAAAGGAGAGTCAGAAGAGGGTGGTGAGAAAACTCTGCATGAGCTTTTAAACAGTGCATGCTATAGCACAGGCCAATCCCCAGTCCTTCTATGATGTTACCTTCCCTTATTCCAATGTGTCACTTTTCTTCCTTTAGTACAATTTGAAATCATCTGACGCTTCTGGATACCATTTTCCAAAGATGTGGAGTAAACACATTGGAAACTCAGTCTACTCATCTGAGATGTAGGAGTCTACAAAAACTGATTTGTGAAATGATAGAAAAGGTCAGTTTGGCCTTGATAATTAAAGACCATGGATTGTCCAGTGGTTCTGCAGACCAGGTATTATATTTGAGAGCAGAAGGAATCTTTTTTGGAAGAAACGTCCAGAGAAGGCCTCAGAATGTGCATGACATAGGCTACACCCTCATTTTAATGAAAGCTTTTAAAACTACCTGCTGTTCTTCTGTGAAGAATAACTGGTCCTCAAAGATGCCTCTATTCTAATCCTCAGAATCTGGGAAGACTTTACCCATCAGGTTTTGACAGGCTTTACAGAAGATGCAGTGGTTATTACTGATGAACAATTTGATGGGTTGTAGAATCAGTATGGAAGCAAACCTCTGGGAATTTCTGTGAAGGAGTTTCTAGATTAGGTTAACTTAGGCAGAAGACCTACCTACTCTAAATGTGGGCAGCACCATTCCATGGACTGGGGAAGTGATCTGAACACAAAAGAAAAAGTGAGCTGAACAACAGCACTCACTGCTATCTGCTTCCTGACTATGGATGCAGTGTGACCAGCTGCCTCATGCTCCTGCTACCATGCTTTTCCCACCATGATGAGTTGTACCCCTTCAAACTATGAGCCAAAATTAACTTCTCCTTCCTTGATTGCTTTTACAGATGTAAATAAAGATGTATAATTTGAGATTCTAGAATACTTCAGAATATACAGATAGGTTAGTCAATACAACCACAGGAATCTTAAAAGCCAAGAGACGTTCCTGGCTATGGTTAGAGAAAGGAAGGTGAAGTCAGAAGCAGGCTCAGCAAGATGCTGTATCATGTGCCTTGAAGATGAAAAAAGCCAGCCACGAGCCAAGGAATGCCAGTGGCTTCTGGATCTGGAGAAGCCAAAGAGAGAAATGCAATGCCAGAGCCAGCCAAGAAAACTACACTGCTGATGACTGATTTCAGCACAGGGAGAGCCCTGTGTGACTTCTGACCTACAGAGCTGTAAGACAATGAGTATGGATTGTTTTAAGGCACCAGGCCTGTTGCAAGTTCTTATGAAAGCAATAGGAAATTTATAGAGGAATGCATTATAAGCCTCTAACCGACTTGAGTCTGGCTTATAGGACCAGAGTGGTTCTCATTCAAAGGTATAGCTCACTTGACGGGAAGTAACCCTTGACAAGTTATAACCTGCTGCCCACCTCAGGTTTTGATGTTTTATACAACCGTAGTCAGAGAAAAATATTTTTCCTTTTGTGTTTGGTTTGCTTATCTGGCATGGTGTTTTTGAGTTCGTTTGTGTTGTAACATACATGAGAACTCCATTCCTTTTATAGCTGAATAATATTCTGCCAGGTGTGTATTTAATATTTTGTGTGTCTATTTCTCTGTTGACAGAAATTTAGGTTGCTTATACCTTTCAACTATTGTGGATAATGCTGCTGTCAATTCCTTGAGTATGTATCTAGAAGAAGAACTTTTATGTCATATGGTAGTTCCTTGTTCAGCCTTTTGAGGGTCCATCAAACCGTGATCTCTAGTTGACTGAACCATTTTGCACTCCCACCAGCAATGTATGAGGACTTTGAGATTTTTTCCATGTCTTTGTCAATGCCACCTTAGTAGTCACTGACACTTAAGTCATTTCTTGTTATGTTTCACATAAGTGAACTTTCATCTTATAACAGTTTGGAAACTTTGACCGCAGTGAGTGGGAACCATTCACCTTGTCTTTCTCTTATACTGAGTCTGGGTTCTTGCTGTCCTTCAATTTCCCCGAGTCCTGTGCATATTAAACTACTGTTAGAGTCTTAATACTGCTTGCAATTACTCCCTGATCACTGGTGTTCCAACTCTTGGCTGCTTTTTGGAAGAGCCATGTCATCTAGGAGCAATTTGACAGGGAAGACAGTGTAGACAGAGGAAAGGCACGGTTTATAACAGAGAACAAGGAAGGGATGTGTGCAAGGAGTTCTAGGCTTATAAAGAGTGTCAAAGGCCATTGCAGAGAAGACAACACAGGAACATTCATAGAAAGGAGCAGAGGAAGTGAGTTCTATATGAAAATAAGCTGGCCCAGAAGAGCCAAGCTATCATGCCTATGACTTGTGGCTTCAGCATAGTCAGAGGACATAGGTTTGGAGTCTATCCATGCTACTGGAGGAGAAATGATCTTAGGGTGCTAGTTCCCAAAACCCTGCTGCATCATGAAGCCCACCTCCCACCAACCTCACCTGCACAGTTTGTCTGACAGAAGTACTCAGTACATGGGCCCATGGATATGCTTGTTTGTGAGAGTTAGGAAAGCTAAAGAAAGCCATTCTATCAGTGTTATTTTTTTCTTAAGCAGATGCTCTTCATTAAAATGTTATATCCCATGTTTGGTTGACTGCTCCTGAGCAGAAGAGATTATTACATTACAATAGAAAAGATGATTATTATGCAAGAGCACTCCTTACCATCCTCAGGCTTGGCTTTCAAAGGAAAGTATATGGCAATAGCTTAAAAATATGCATATTCTCTCTGTCTCTCTCTGTCTCTCTCTGTCTCTGTCTCTGTCTCTCTGTCTCTCTGTCTCTCTGTCTGTCTGTCTCTCTGTGTGTGTACATACAGGTGAGAGTACAACCTTGAGTTACTCTACAGGAGCCATCCACATTAATTTTTGTGACAGTGTCTCTCATCCATCTAGGACTTGCTATTATGCTAGTTTAGCGGGCCATCAAACCCCAAGGACCCACAGTGCTGTGATTAAATGCATGAGCCACAGCTGGCTTTTTATTTTTTTAAAATCATACATTCTGGGGGATTTAACTTGAGTCCTCATCCTTGTAAGGCATGCACTTTATCTACTCACCTATCTCCCCAGCCCTCAAATGTGCATATCCTCAGATCACTCCATATAATCAAGAAAACAAAGTCAATCATGTCTCTATTTTTAGCGATTTTTGTTACAAGATGATCACCATGAAGCTGTCCATCAAATATATATATATATACAATGAGAGTATCTAAATGTCCTAAAACACATCTCACCTACTGATAGAATATTAGTTTGTGTATTTATGTGTTCCTGTGTGTGTGTGTGTGTGTGTGTGTGTGTGTGTGTGTGTGTGTGTGTGTCTTCCTTAATCATTCTCTGTCTTGTTTTTTGAGACAGGGTCTCTCATTGATCCTGAAGCTCAGCAATTGGGCCAGGCTGGCTGGCCAGTTAGCTCTAGGAATCTACCTTTTTCTGCTTCTGCAGAACTGGAGTTAGAGATGACACTAAGCACAGGTACTGGTATTTTGTCTCAGGTTCTCATGGTTGCATGGGAAACACTTCACCTACTGAACCATCTTCCCAGCCCCCAGAAAACAGTTTTGGCATTAACATTAACTTGTAGAAGTGCATTAACTGATATGGGAGATTGTTCATAAATTACTGACAAATAAAACAAGTGAATTACAGAAGAATAAGGTATCAATTTATAATATTTATCTATATAGTCTTATTGGCCTATATGATATAGCTGCACATTTAGCTCTCTGTATCTCTCTTCACTCATATATTTGTCTGTATCTTTTTTGTTGTGGGGTTTTGATGTTGTTCTATTTTATGCATATGTGTGAATGTCTGTGTACCACATGTGTGCAGTACCCAGAGAAGAGTGTTGGATCTCATGAGACTAAAGTTACAGATGGGGTGAGCTACCATATGGGTTCTGAGAACAGAACATGGGTCCTCTGGAAGAGCAGCCCATGCTCTTTCATAACCTCTGATCCATCTATCTGGCTTCCCCGTCTATATCTTTAAACCCCCTATACATATGTATGTATGTATTCTTTTGCAATACAGTAAAGGAAAAAACTTAATACTGATTTTTGGTCAGTATTATTTGGGCAATTTTTATGATATTATTATATTTTTAAGTTAAAATTGCATATTTTAACTGATAAACATTTTTTTATTTATGGGGTACAATGAGGTGTTTTGATGTATTCATGCATTGTGAGATAGGATTTGGTTGTTTAAAAAATCATCTTTTAGGCTTGTATTTTATAATTTTTTCATAGTGAACCTGTGTTACAACCTTCATTCTCCACCACACATTCTGGAAACTTCCTTACACATGGCAGCAACTTCACAAGTCTGATCACAAAGAAGAATGAGTTTCTTGCATGTATGTAGCATCAAACTCACATTGCCACACACCCAGAATGGTATCTGTCAAATCTATTCTAAATTCTTTGATACCAGAAATGTATAAATCCACAGTGGCTAAACAATGACCAATATTACTATTAGGCCAGAGACATGGAGTGTTGTTGATTCTCAAACAAGATGGGTTTTGTTTCCAATCTCCTTTTTAGCCCAGAGGATTGCGGTGTTCAGGGAGGTACTACCACTCACAATCAGAGACTAGAGCAATTACCATGAGCTTTTAAAATCATCCCTAAGAGCACAGCTCTTGCCAAAAAGAATCTGTTCTTACAGATGTCAGTCACTCAGAGAGCATTCAGAAAAGCTAAGGCTGGTGACATTAGTGAGCTATGGCATTATTAGCTCAGGGGCAATTTCTGAAGGCACTAATCTTTTGGTTGCTTTGTCTTTCCCACATTGGCATTTTACATGCTTGGGGATGGTCTATGCCATAATATGATGGTGCTCACAGATGACATGATTTAATGAGTGCTATTATGCCACAAGTCATGAACGTGTGTATGGTTTAAGATCACCATTCCCAAGGTCACATGTGCATGTATTTTTAAGATCTAAATAGAAACACAAAGATCACATTTTCATAATGCCATGGCACAGAGTCAAATGTGAACATTTGTAAAGTTAACATTTTGTTTGACTCAGGGTCTCACTGTGCAGTCCAGGTGGACTTCTCATTTATGATCCTCCTGCCTCAGCAATTGTCACCACTCCTAGCTTTAAAAGTAATGTTTGAAGTTAGTTTTGAAACATCCTCCAAAGAGGCTGAGTTGAGTGGGTATTCTGTCTCCATCTGTTTTTCTGTATGTTCCCACTGAAAGGGCTAAAAGGGAACCAGAACAGATCTGATACCAGGCCGTAGATTGGAAAAGGTGTTTGAAATTGGAAGTTCACACAAGTGAATTTGGACCCTTACCACATCGGATTAGAAGAGTGTAAGAAGTGAATATTTTTTAAAAAGATCCCAGAAGTTTTATGGTTGGGGAAAGACTTAGCAAGCTCTCCTGAGGGGGGTTGTTGAAGTGTCCCATACCCCAGGTCTCATCTAAACTTAGAGCAAGTTTTCTCAGACAGTGTGTTCAGTTAATAAACTCAACAAACAATCATGGACCGTCAACCTAAATACGGTTCTTTTAAGTTTGTCACCTCAGCATAACCCTCTGACCCCGGAAACAGTTTTACCATGTAGGCTATGTTAACCCTGAACTCATAATCCTCCTGCCTCAGCATCTTGAGTGCTGGGAGAACAAAAGTGTCCCACCATGCCCAACCAATGCAGTACTCCTCTTTAAAAAATTATTGTCGCAAAATAATTTTTAAAAACTCTCTTACTGATTTATATGTAAGACAGCAAAGCCAGTGGTCTGCACTAGTCTGAAAGCTGTTTTTCTCTCCTCTCATTTTCTCAGGTATAATCTGATGTCTTATTTCAGGGCTGTAATACTTTAGTAGGACTTGTTCCATCCATGAAGATCAGGAAATGAAACAGTTTGGAAAATAATAAAGAACACCAGTACGTAGTCTATACAAGCTTTGCCTCCTCCTGTAACTCTGCTGAACTCCATGTATATTTCCACAAATCACCTCTTTTCTCCCCCTAAGAACAATAAAATGGCCAACAATGAAAACAAAGATGGATTTTCTTATTGCCAAATGTACCATCTGCATCAATGAACAAATATTTATTGACGACCTACCTGAATAAAGCAGCAAGATCATGATAATGACATGAAGAACAAGTTCATTGGTTTCATGGGAATCTCAAACATGGGAGTTGGATGAATGCCAAGGAGTGCATAGCATGGGGGCATTGGCTGTTTTCTTTCTCTTCCTGGAGTGGCGCTACTTAAAAGCTGAAGATTTCACTTGAGCCTGTGTGGTTTAGGGTCTACAACTGTTATGTGCAGCAAATGTATTCTTAAAGTACATACAGTGAATATATAGGGAGAGGATAAATGTGGATGCAGTACACAGACAACTTAGTGCAGGAGCATGCATTGCACATTGGGTTTTAGGGCAGTGCTCTTGACTTTCTCTTATCTTTCTTTCAATCCTAGCATTCATCTAAATTTTCTGTTGGTAAATGATTATCCCACATATTTGGTACAGATCTGTGACACTTCGAATGTAACATTGCCATCCTAGCCAAACCCCTACACAAATCACACACTGTTCTTCCTTCCATGGCAATATCTCATTGACCTGTCTCTTGTGAGGATTCTGCTTTCACATATCTGTTTCCTCATGTGTTTTTCTAACTACACCATGTAGTTGAGCCTGGCTGAGTAGAACATTCAAGATCTCATGACTTAAAGCTTAGGACCCTCATATTTCAATGTGAGTAGGCATTTGTGTTGACCAGTTTTATTTCTTATTTGAGTGTAAAGCCCATGGGGTAAAGGATACTTCAAAAGTGTATAAATTTGACAACATAAAAACACAATGTCAACATCCTCAAGGTCCATGAGGTTGCTTAATAATATTTTGCTATGGGAGTAGGATATTTTTAATTTGTTCTTAGAACAAAGGAGCATTAACTTGATTTTTTTTCTGTTCTAAAAATGACTCACAGAAGTAATTCATTTTCCCTTACACCAATGTCTATAATTCTCATGTAATTTTTTTTGTGCCACAGAGTAAGCATGATAGTCCTTATAATATACTTCAGTATACATGGCCCCTCAGGAGCTTATTACATTCTGAATGCCAAGGGCATACATAGTCATGCTCACCAGTTTTTTTTTTTTTTTTTTTTTTTTTGGTTTTTCGAGACAGGGTTTCCCTGTGTAGCTTTGCGCCTTTCCTGGAGCTCACTTGGTAGCCCAGGCTGGCCTCGAACTCACAGAGATCCGCCTGCCTCTGCCTCCCGAGTGCTGGGATTAAAGGCGTGCGCCACCAACGCCTGGCTCACCAGTTTTTATTTGTGTTAAGCTATAAATATTACCTTTTGGGACATGCTGCATTCTAAATGTCTATTGCTTTACTGTTTAACTTTCAAATACATTTTTTTTCTTGAAATTTTTAGAACGTTGTGTTAGTTTAAGATAAATTAAATAAATTATAATAAAAATTGCAACTGTATTTTCATTATATATGTAGTGAATGTATTGAAAACAGTGACTGCATCTCATAGAAAGTTGGAAGTTAAGGATTCAGATGTAACTATTAAAAACTGGAATTCTCATTTTGTTTTTAGGGCCTGTCTATCTGTCCTGAGACAAGCTCTCTAGACCACAACTTTCTCATGGTGAAATCAAGATAATAATTATGAATAATTCATAGGACATCTGTGATGATCAAAGGGGTCATGGTTGGTGTAAAACTCAACAGAGTGTTAACTAACTTTACTTGGGTTTTTATTTATCAAGCACTTGAAGTGCAGCCACAGTTCTGTTTATGAATATTAAGCTATCTATTCCTTTATTGAATGCCTTAATGTATACAACTTTGTAGGGTAGGTGAGTTTACAAGCTCTAATTTAAAGATGTAAAGATCAAGGTGCTAAAAAGTTAACTGTTCAAAGTTAATAGACACCATTATAGATGGATATGGTCCTCACATAATTACAGTACTCTGGAGGCTGAGGCAGGAGGATTGCTACTTCAAGGCTATTTTGGCCCATGAGTAATGAGATCCATTTTTAGAAACAAATAAAAATGAAGTCAAGAGACACTATCATAGCCTAGGTTTCAATGAGGGACTAGTATTACTAGTAGAATTCATGTTCTCAAGCAAGGTTTGTCTATGTATCTATTAATTAAAGTAATTTATTTCACTCTTACCATATGCCAGGGATTGTCATAGGCATTTGGGTGACAGAGATGATGAAATCTCTACTCTTGAGATGATGTTGATTTTTGTGGTGAAAATATTTGCAAGCAAACAATCCTAAAGCCATGCATCAGTGGTTGACTTATACTAGCATCTCTGAGGCAGTTCATAGCAAGCTGAAAGTCTTCCTCCCATCTCTGAACAACCCAATGGCCGTGGAGCAGGTACAAAGGGAGATCTAAGTCCCATATTTCCAAAGCCTTAAACATTATAAGTCAATTTTCACAAAGCTATTCTTGTAGTGATTAAGTGTAAACTATAAATTTTATATCATTAAAAATTAGGCCATATAAAAACAGCTGACTTAAAAATTAGTAGGCATTTCTGTGTGTTGTTTTGAAGATCTGGAAATATTTGGGTAAAAGATAAAAGAAAAATTAAACATTACTCATAAGTAAAATTAATTTACTCCATAAATATTTTTATGCTTAATTTTAATAAAATGATTAATTGTGACATTTTTCACATAATTTGTTAACTATTGACAAGAATATCTCAGCTGCCCAAAAGTACACTTGTGTCTAAAGTATTGTAAAATTTTGTTGAGCTTAATGGCTCACACAATCTCAGGAAGGAGCATCTAGAAGTCCAGGAATTCAAATCCTCCTTGGGTACATAGCTCAAGGCCAGCCTGCACAGGAGGCCCTATCTCAAAACAGACAAACAGCAAAGTGTATAGAATTTTAACAAATTTTGACAAGTTACCGGTGAAACCAGTATACAAAATTTAAAATTCTAATTTCAAAAAAAAATTTTTTTTTGTGGCAAGTTCTCATGTATCCCAGATTGGCTTTGAACTTTGTGTAGCCATGGATAACCTTGAACTGCTGATACTCTTGCTCCTACTTTCCCAGTGCTTTGGCTTATTTGGTGCTGGAGATTAAACCCTGGGCTTCATGCATGCTAGATAAGCAATCTACCCATGGGGCTACTCTTCAACACCCAAATTTACTTTTCATATTCAGTAGTGTAGTTTCAAAGGTAGAATATAAGATGAAAAATTAAAAAGTTAAAAGTATTATCTAATATTGAAATTTTTGATTCAATTACAAAATTGAATCATTACATTAAATATTTTCATAAAAGAAAACTATTCCCAAATGTAGCCGAGCCATGTTCATTTAGGGGCAGTTGAATCAGTAAGCCACTTGTTGCTTTAACCCACCTAATATTCAAGTGTAAGGGTTGGGTGGGTTGTTTAAAATTGTACAATATTCCTCAGCTGCCATGTGTAGTTGCTGTGAATATTCACGGATTTGTGAGAAGCCATGGAACCATAAATTTGAGCACACAAGCAAATGAGAAAGTGCATACTTGGCTCTCTACTGGGAATAGCAGTTGGTTTTGCAAGAATCTATTTGCAAATTTCAGCTTGCATATATGCCAGCAAACAAGAGTGATGACTGTGGGCTTGCTTTTGCTCAAGCACTCTTACTACAAATCCTCCCCCTTTCCCTAGTTAGTCTCCAGCATCCGTGTTGATGTAACCCGGTAGCCTTTGTGCCACTTAGTCACAGTTGCCTTTGTTCCTAGACCCCAGGTGTAGAGAAGTGGAGGGGCATTTTATCAGGATCTGATCATGTTAGTCACTACAACCGATATCCAGGTCTGTTGTGCTGGTCTGAGAGTCAGATGCTGAGAGACAGAGGAGGCATCATTGGTGATTCAGTAAACTTGGTTTTGTTTTCTTATGCTTTTTTAAGGACTCAAAATGTAGGACATAGCCTGGAACTCTCATTGCTTAGGCATGAGGATCTATGTAGATACTACCTGCAGGAATGTGGGCTTTTCTTAATCGAAGCAGGTATTTGTTCAGTCTTGAAGGAAATAGGCACCATGAAGCCTGTTGCTGCGAGTGTGAAAGGCACCACAGCCTGCGATAGTATAGCTTATTCAGGGACTGCAGACACGGCTCAGTGGCTGGAGTACAGTTCGCTTGAGGGAAGTGGTAAGGGACGAGTATGCAGTGTTAGGTTGAAACACATGACAGATCTTCAGGGCAAATTTTAAGGAACTTTTAATTTTCCTCACTGCAGGAAGGAAATGAGAGGTTTTATACAAAGTGGTTATTTAAAATGGACTTTGAATGCAGGGCATAGTTAAAAGTCTGGTGACATTAGAAGCAGATGAATGAGTTGGTATGGATAATGGCCTCAGGGGAAGCAGTGACTTCTTTCTCCTATCATGAGGTAGATGCCAGAAAATTAGAGAGAGATGTTGAGCAGTATATGAGGTGATGGAGAAGTCTGAGTACATAGGTGAACAGGGGTTTTGTAATTGTTTAAATGTGTGGTATATTGAGATGTGATTATGTTTTTTTGTCTGTTTAATGTCTAAGGCATTTTAACCTCACCATAGCTATCTTTGTTTAACTGAGTTCATTTGTATATATTGTTTTTAAAACATTGAGTTACAGAATAGTTAGATTCTTACAATGGAAAGATTGATTCCTCCAAAGAGTGCCTGTAAAATCAAGTTCTCAATGACGATAGTCTGATGGGATGGTGTTCTTTGCAGTATGAACTGCTCCCTGGCTGCTCTCTCCTTGAGTCAAAGTTCATCTCACAGGAATTAGGTTATAAGCATCTGGTTTATCATGCATACTACCCATTCACTTTTTTTGTGCATAAAGTCAGATATTGGCCTTCAGTTACCTTTACTAAAATTCTTGTCTATTTTGCTCAAGGGGAACATTGGAATTCTTTTCAAATGCTTTAGATGGATTGTGATATTACAGAATGATGCCTTTGTCCTTCAGAGTGCTGAATTTATTTAACTTAAGATCACTACTGTACTGTTTTTCTTTGCTTCATTTGACCTTGTGTAACCTTTAAAAACTTAGTGAGGACAGGTTTACAGAAAACATAGCTTGTACTTGACTTGGGAATTTTGCAGGGGATCGTGTTTTCCTGCCTCTTTGAAAGCAGTTCTTATTCATGCTTATTATATCTGTATTCTCTTCACAACTGGTCCAAATGGACTGCATCATGCAAATTCAATTATGATGGTTTCTAAAAATGGTGCCTTAAGTGAAGGGTATGAGAAGACACACTGTGACTCCACATCTGGTCAACCCAGCCAGTGTTTATGCCCTGGCTCCAGTATCTACTTCTCTGAATAGAGATGTACTTATTTTCTTTTTTCCTTTTGTCTGTTTATATGTGTAGTGTGTGTGCATTCATGCATGTGTATATGAATGTTTGGATTGTGTAGGAGCATATAAGTGTATATACACATGTATAGGTGGAGGCTGAAAGCTGAGGTTAGTCATCTTCATAATTGTTCTCCACTATATTTATTGAGGCATGGTCTCTCATTTGACTAAGCTTGGTAGCCAGCTAGCTTGCTCAAGGGATAACTGATGGTCACCACACCTGCTATGGTTTTAATGTGGCTTCTGGGGGTCCAGACTCTGGTCCTCAGACTTACACAGCAAGTGCTCTGTGCACTGAGCCATCCCCTCAGCTCTGGTAATATTTCATTTTATATTGAAAGATGGTTTTTCTTCACCTCACTCTATTAGATCTATTCTCCTAGTACACTGGCTCATCTCAGCAAAAAAGATATCAGTAGATATCCTGTGTGTCAGGACCCTTTTGGGGATCAAATGATTCTTTCACAGGGGTCACCTAAGAACATT
Source organism: Peromyscus melanophrys (assembly GCA_902168415.1). Taxonomy (NCBI): domain Eukaryota; kingdom Metazoa; phylum Chordata; class Mammalia; order Rodentia; family Cricetidae; genus Peromyscus; species Peromyscus melanophrys. Next base: position 40,812 of record CABHPR010129943.1, on the reverse strand, counting down.
TGAAAACACAGATATTTCTGTTATGGTTCATAACTGTAGCAAAATTACATTCATGAAGTAGCAACGAAAATAAGTTTATAGTTGGGGGTCACCACAACATGAGGAACTGTATTAAAGTATTGAAGCATAGGAAGGTTGAGAACCACTCATGAGAAGAATCTAGATCCTTCCATTGTGGTGAAGGAACACTTGTTGAGCAGCTGACTTTATCCCAAAAGGCAGAGTGATCTGAAGTTCATACCCTGGTTGGATACATAACAGAGGAAATTGAAGTTGAAATAAAACCATTCTTCTAGGCCTTTCTGAGAGTCCCAGGGAATTTGGCATAAAAGTTGACTGCCAAACTTCTTAAAAATAACATAGATTCTTGCAGGCTGTTCAACATTCCACCAAAAGTCAGAAAGCAGAGAGGGCACAGAATAGAAGGGAGGTGAGTGAAATCCTCAGACGGTCCAAAAGCTCCTCCATGTCTGGGCATGATTTCTTTATCTGTCACTTTAAAAAAGCATGGAAACCCCATGAAGGAGCAAGAAGGAAGCCAACTTCCTGAGGGTATTCAGTGTAGGGGGAGCAGATTGGTGACCTTCATGTGTCTCCTGTCATACTTTTATCCTTCCCATTATGAGAATCACATAACATAAATAAATCCTGGAATCTGTTTTAACCTTAAACAAAAAACAAAACTCAGGTCATAGAATAAAGTAATTTCTAGGTTCTTCCTCTGAGACATATTTTGAAATTGCTTGTTTTCCAGAAAATGTTTAAAATATAGATCCTGAGCATCCTTTCAGCATGAATGTCTCAAATTAAGTTAATTTTCCTTTCTCTTTGGCTCTCAGGATGGCTTTAGAATCAAAGTGTAATTATTGGGATTGGAGAGATATCTGCTTGTGAAATGTTTACAACACAAGATGAGGGCTAAATTCAGATCCCCATCACTCACACAGGAACTGGATGTGGGAGCTTCTGTTTGTAACACCAGCACTGGGGAGGCAGACAGGAGGACCCTGGAGCTCACTCGTCAGTCAATCTAGCCAAATCATTGAACCCCAGATTCAGAAAAAGACCTTGTCTCAAAAAAACAGAGGCAAACCGAGGAACACATCTGATATTGGTCTCTGACCTCCACATACACCTAAACATACATGTACACACCCTCCCCCCCACACCCACCCCCCCCCACCCCCCCACACACAGCGTACACATAAAGGCAATCAATATGATTAACTGTCTGCAGCTGGCCAGAAAGCCCCCGAGATACGCCTGCCTCCACCTCCTCAGTACTGGTATTACAATTATGCCACCATAACTGTATTTCTCATATAGGTTCTTGGGATTGAACTCAGGTCTTTGTGCTTGAGTGGCAAGCACTTTACTGCCTGACCTATCTTCTCAGCCCCTTTCAGTTTTAAAATACAGAATGTCCTTACAAACTTGTCAGTCATAACAATGGCAGAAAAGCACTGGCCTTGCCAATGGAGAAAGAATGAAAACAATACCAGAAGTACCATCTTCCTGTACAGAAGGCACTTTTTTTTCCTTCTAATCCTAGAGCGCACAGATGAAGACAGTGTTGTATCAACATAAAAAGCACTAAATCCAGAGGCCATCTTAAGTCAAATAGATGAGTCAGTGTTTCATTCCTGGCTGCTCTTAGCTTACATTTGAGACAAAAGACTCGAGTAAGTTATTTAAGATTTATGACTGTAAATGGAGGAGAAAACTCACTGTTTTTTAAATTTTTATTTTATTTTATTAGCATTTTTCTATTTATTTTACATACTGACCGGTTTCCCCTCCTTCCTCTTTTCCTATTTCTTCCCCTCAACTCCCATCTACCCGCCTCCCCACCCACTCTTCCATCTCCACTCAGAAAGGGGCAGGACCCCAAATGCACAATAGACAAGAAGAAGAGATAAAGCCATTTTATTGGTTCAATTAAAATGGAGAGATTGGCAAGGGAACAAATCTCTTAATGTAATTATACTATGAAGCATTCCACAAAAAGAAGGTGGATTTAAGCACAGGTACGTACTCAAAGATTGCAAATGGCAAGCTTATAGATTAATTTGCATTAAGCATCAAGAACCAAAATAAATGGATTTTAGTTCTATGGATTAAACTTGTAGGTATGCTGTGTTGCTAGCACTGAAACAATTTTGTTTCTTGAAAGTGATTACTTTATTGGGTCATAGCTAAAGAGAGGCCTGGTCCTGATCTTGAACTCACTCCTTGCTGGGTCTCAAAATGAGGCTGTCACTGTTCGGCCCTTCAGGGGCTGGGTTGGACGGTGGTTGCTCAGAACAGGAACAGCCGCCTCTCCCTCTGCACTTGACAGGATACTGCGGAGTTGCTGCAGCTGTGGGGTGAGACATTTAAAGGATGAAAAGCTGTTAAAATCTCAGAGAGCACTTTGTGTTCAGGGAAGTTAGCGCACCGCTGTTTAGAAAGCAGTTGAGGACAGCGGTGGTTGTCTTAGTGGACAGGAAGTGGCTGGACTCATTTTCCTGTCTCTCTACCAGGTATTTTGCATAAATGAGGCATAGTTGGCTCTGTCAGAACACCAGCTTTCTCTTTGTTAGCTGGGGAGCTTGTGCAAGTAGTATGTCAGCTCAGCATCCCTTAATTTCATACAGCATCTTCTATTGGGGGTCTGTTGTTAAGATTAAATGGGTTAATCCATGCACAGAGCTTGGTGTACAATGAGTCTTCTCAACAAGTGTCAGTTAAAGACAGGGCACAAAGGTGTGAGAAACACAAGACAGCTCAGGAAAGTAGCTGTTCCATCAATCAGCAGCAGCATCTTTACAAACAATAAGCAAGAAGGTACTTTGTTGGATATTTTAAAACTTTAGCTGGAAAAACTAAAACTGTTAAGTTAGGCCACCTGAGAGCCACGGTGGAAGTTCCGAGGAGAGTTCACTGTCTGTTCCTGACATTTGAGGAAGCCACCTAAGAAGTTTGTTTTTTCTTTATGAAGAACAACAGCAACTTTGAACCCCATGCATCTATTTTCTGCATTCAGTAAAAACAGTTATTGCATGGGCTTTTGTTTTTATTTTATTTTTTGAAAACTCGGGGATTCTTCACTAGAAGCAAATTCATTTTAATTGATACCTGCTCAGGGCTGACAGTGATGCTCTCCTTAAGGATGAACCAGGTCACACTTTCATGAAGAGGAGGGTGAGTCAGAGAGCCAAAATAAGTCCAGTAATCCCGGGATGAAGGAAGGAGAGTGGATGGGTCAAAATTTGTGAATGGAGCTCGTTTTCCCTGGGAACAAAAGCAGTATATATCATGCTATAGAATATATCAATATATGCCCCCCCTTACTTATTACCTAGAGATTTTAGTTACAGTAAATTGGTTTTTCTAAAACAAGTATTATGACTGATATGTATGTGAATATAAATGATATAAATAACATAAAAATATTATATGGAAGTTTTGAACATTAAATCTTCTTCATTTGGTGGATGAGAAGAAAAACTTCAAAAATTTTCTGAAATTTGTATTTTTTAAAGACACTTAATATTCATTAGGAAACATTTTAATTTCTTTGGATAATGCTGCATCTTGTTCTAGGGGCAAAGACATTCAGGACAAGCCCATCAGTTAACATTTTATTCTTATTTATTCCCATGATTTTTCATGATCAGTTATTATTTGTATGAAAAATGAACTGATATTTGCATGATAATTTTTATACAAATAGTTTTACCAGACTTTTGTATCAATTTCATCTTTTAGTTGACTTTTAAATTTTCCAGGTAAATACAGTTAGCATATAATTAACACATGATGATAACTTTGTCTTTGCTTTCCCAGTACTTAGCTTTATATTTTGTTGTTTATTTGTTTAATGGTTAAAATTTTAACTCTGAAGTAAATTGTGATGGTGGTAGACACTGTACTGTTCTTTTTCTTGACTGCAGTAGAAAAACTTCAGTTGGAGAAGCTGATGATATGAATTTTCATATTTAATCTAATAATATAATGCATCTACTCAAAGATGTCCTAACACTAAGCCACCTACATCAAGAGTGAACTCTACTTGTTCAAAAATAAGACTTTATCAATGTGCTGTTGTCATTGATTTGCTATAATTTCAGGGTTATTTCAGCCATACTACTAGGAAAGGTTGTGCTACAAGTTTCTTTTTGCAATCTTCTTTACCCAATGTGTGTACTAGATTTCATTAGACTCATAGGAATTTTCTGTCTCTTCACCTGGGCAAATGTTTAGTTGACACTACATGATTTATCCTTTCTCCTTTTTTTGTACTTCATTGGTATTTTGTGTGTGTGTGTGTGTGTGTGTGTGTGTGTGTGTGTGTGTGTGGTATGTGTGCACATGTGTATGTGTGCTCACTCATGTTCACATGAAGGCATATGTGCAGGTGTGTGAGTATGGATGTGAAGGCCTGAGGTTGGTGGCTGGAGTCTTCTTTGATGGCTCTTTATGTTATTTTATACGCAGGGTCCCTCAGTAGAATCCAGAGCTCTCAGCTAAGTCTAGTCTAGCTAGGCAGCTGGCTCAAGCAATTCTGTCTCTCTCTTCTAAGCTCTGGAAATACAGTGGACACACCATGCACCCCTGGCATTCAAGTAGGTTCTGGAGATATAAATGTTGACACTCATGTCTGCATGGTAATTTTTTTTTGCATGGAAAAATCTGTTGAGCCATCTACCCCACTTGATTGTTTCTTAAAGGTTGAGTAAATTTTTTTATAAATTGGACTGGGCATGGAATTTTTGTTTAATAGATATATTTTCAATATCTTTTCAACTTATTCTTAGAGGTTTTGTCTATTTGGTTTTTCTTTTGTTTCATCTTTATAATTTTGTTTTGTCATAAATATTACTCATTTTATGACTTTTCAAATTTACTAGTATACTGTTATAAGCAGTTTTTGCTTCAAAATTTTTTTCTTCCACATCTATACTATTTTTCTAAGCTTTGAATAGAATTTCTTACACTTATTAGTTAATTAATTCATGCATCTGTCTGTAGGCATATGCATGGGGATGCACATGTGGAGGTCAGAGGACAACCTGTAGGAGGTAGTTCTTTCCTTCCACTCTGTGGGTTCTCAGAACTCAAGCAACCACTTCACCTGCTGAGCCATCTTGCCAGTCCCTCTATAATAGCATTTGGTATTTGTGCCAGCTTTCCTTTGCCAAAGCTGCCCAAATCATTTTTTTGTTGCAGTTTTTTCCATAGAATAAAGTTTTTATTTATTTGTAAAACAGTGTTTTGCACTTATCTGTCATTTTATTTCTTATTTTACTATTTTCTGCTTTTATCCACACTATTCTCTTCTGTTTTCATTTTCCATCTCTCACTTTACAATATGCCTACTCAAAGTTTTTTTATGAACTCAGCATAAAACAAACTTATTTTACATAAAAACATAATAGTTCTTCTCATTGTGAAAGAAAATGATGAATCACTTTGACCCACAGAATAAGGAGTTAATGTTAAAACAGTAGCACTAAGGATGGACATTTCAGACCATACATTAAGGGTTTTAAGTTTAGTTCAGAATCATAGTTCTCAAATAGGGCTTTTCAGGCCCATTTTTTTTTTTTTACATTACTAAAGAAATCAAGATGTTCCTTTTCATGAAACATGATCTGCCGAAAACTAATCAATCTCAATCACTTGAGTATGATTGGTTTTTAGCAGATCAAAAAGTGACTGAGCAACATGCTTTACTAGGAACAAGCAGCATGAAAACAAAGCAAAACCAACTCCTGCACCAGGTTCTCCAGGACAAGCAAGGTCTCCATGGCACCTTGTGGCTGCTTGGCTTCTACACCAGTTTTCCTGTTTCCCATTTCAAACAGGCAACTGGATGATTTCTGTACTTCTGTGTGTTCTTGTTTCCAGAATTAGCTTATTTACCTTAGTTTTAACTGAGTTTAGGGCATCAAGTACTTTCTGCAGGTTTGGGTTGGCTGGACCAACCTAGAGAATTAAAAGAAAAAGAAAATATGGGTTAAAGATTATAATTTATAAAATACTCTTTAGTCAAAACTTAATTTTTCGATTAACATCAATAACTGTCAAGAGAGAAACGGGATTTCTTTCTCTCCAAGAGAGGAAATTTTCTGAGGTATATACTTTTATGGATCTTGTACTCTGCCAGTTTCTCATCAGGTATACTGACAAAGTAGTAAACAGAAAATATGGCTTAAATTTGATCGTAAATAAGATGGTCAGAGGTATGTAAGACTAGATGTTTATCAAAACAATGACACAAAGATGGCACCTTCATTTTTATCTGTTATGTTAGTTATACTCAGCGCATTTTTGTCATATTTTGAATAGTGTTTGATAAAAATCACCTCCAAATACTATAATCTCAAAATGTCATTTAGTCATTCAGTCTTAGCCAACTTAATGATGGCTTTCTTCAGAACATCTCTTTGATGATAATATAAATTTAAATGACAATAAGTTTCACATCTACCATTTAAAAATCAAGTGACAGCTATGCAACTACCTATGACTCACCTTCAAAAAAGCACCAATGATTGCCATCCCATCAGCCTTTGAGACTGCTTCAGCAACACTGGAGTACTTTGCAGCGTTCCAGTGGACTATGTGAAGCTAGAAGCAGTGACATGTAAGTAATTCATTATTAATATTGACGCAAATAAAAAGACAGAAGATGAATTACATGTTAATTTGTTATATTTAAGATATATCACGGTACAGGTAGATAAAATACACGTGAGCCCTCATCTTGTGGTCAACAAACTTTAGAATAAAAGGTTAAATCATTTTCTCTCACATGAGATAACTTTCTAAGAAGCTCCTTGACTGCTCGGAAGCTTGGGTATATCGGTGTCCTTCCCAGGATCCCCTCAGTCAAATTCTGCAGCCTAAACTCTTGGTGAAATTTTAGGCTTGTGCATCCTCATGTACTTGGATGTGTTCCTGACACTGTCTTGATATTGTCATATTAGTGTCTACCAGATGTCTGAGGAGTCACATGGCCAAAGGAAAGCTTGATTCCTCATACCACGTTTGTCATTTTCTCCTCTTAGGAAAGGTAACACTACACACCTAATTGCTCATTCAAAAAGTGCCACTTTTATTACAAATCTCGTACTTTACACATTTATCACCTTCTATGCCTAGCAGAGAACACCTCCTCACTTGGTCATAGTTTCGGGTTTTTGTATTAGCCGCTAACTTCCTGGAATTTCCTTCCTTTTTCTCTACAATTAGGACTTAATTCAAATACCACACTTCAATGAGTTGATTACCCAATATACAGTTACCATCTTCAAGTCTATTATTTTCATACATTTATCTAATCTCTTCTTTCTCTCTACTCCTCTCTTTCCTTCTTATCTTACTTCACTTCTTTTAAAAGGTTTTCATTCCCCTACAAAATGTAGATTCTGACTCAGTTACTTTAAAAACAAAAATCTAGTATATTACAAAGACTCAATAGTTGATATATAAGTAATTAGAACACTCTCTTTGAGGAAGATCAGTCCCCAGTCCTAATTCAAGCATTGTCTTATTGTCATTTATTCTTCCCACTCACTGACAATTCTTTGTAAGCACTTATACTGCCATTTGGTACAATTTACTTAATCTCCAACATTGATTCACATGTTATCTCCTCTGTAGAACTGCAGGTAATGTTATTGAGTGCTTATAATATGGAAGCTGGCTTATGAGAAGATTAATGCTGTATACTCAACTCTGTAGGTGAGAAGAGTCACACAGCCAATAAGAGGCTCAGCTTTGACTCCAAGAAGGTCAAGGGAGGAGCTTGCACTTGTCACCCATCACCTGTACTACCTCTTGAACCTGGTGCACACCCCATACAAGTTTTTGAGCTGAATATTAAATAGCACATTGGACTTTGTGACTAAATGTTCCTCATCATTGGCTTAAATTTTTTTTATCAATTTAGCTGAGTGAATATAATCCCTGATTTAGATTTCATGAATATTTACAAGTATCCTTCCTAAACCATAATGCTTTAGGCTTCCTTTCCACTTTAGTCTACCTTTAGTTTTGCAGAGGGAAACTAGGAATGAGTTTTTATTGCCTTCTGCAACATTGATAGGTATTATCTAAATTTTACAAATTTAAGCAAAACAAGTTATAGCTGTATTCAATCACTTAGCATCTAATTCTATTGCAATAAACTGCATATATTTTATAACCTGTGAGAAAACTCTCTAGTTCAGAGACTTAAAGAATGATAGAACAATCCTTGAAGGTGGTAAAATGTCAAAGTTTTTTTTTGTTTGTTTGTTTGTTTTTTTTGGTTTTTCGAGACAGGGTTTCTCTGTGTAGCTTTGCGCCTTTCCTGGAGCTCACTTGGTAGCCCAGGCTGGCCTCTAACTCACAGAGATCCGCCTGGCTCTGCCTCCCGAGTGCTGGGATTAAAGGCATGCGCCACCAACGCCCGGCTAAAATGTCAAAGTTTTTCATGAACTCTCACCTACAACTTCAGGCATCTCTTTCTATAGAAAAATATCCCTCTATTGCAACATATGGTATGCCAGTGTTTGATTTTAATAATTTATACATCTGTCATACAAAGACCAGCAAGCTGTTCTCTTTGAGACATTCTGATAATAGCTTCTCTAGTACCAGAGCTGTTTCTAGAGCACACTCATGAACTGTCTCTCATTAACATATCACATTACCTCTCCAGAATATTTGACTCCATCCACAGTGTGCTCAGATCCATGGTCATTTGAGTTGCCCCAGTGAAAATGGAACTGGGTGAGCCGATAGTCGCCAGAGAGAGTGCCACCTTTCAGAACTTGAAGGAAAGAGAGGTACTGTCAGCCAGGTGATCTCTAGTCCATATTCAATAAAAATCAAGGCTGTACTGTGTTGCGTGAAATAGAAACAAACACCAGTGGGTGTCAACTGTTTGTTTTCATAGTGTTTCCCCACTCCGCATCTCTGATAATGACTCTTATGTATAGTGCCTTCCTGATTATGGCAGCAATAGTATAGCTCATGAAATATACAAAAATTCCAGCAAAGGAACCACAAATTTACCTGTTTATGTTACCAAAATGACATATTTCAAAGTGAATGTTATATTATCACATAGTTTTCCTTGGATCTCCATTAATTTGCTAGTTTATTCCTTCATTCAACCTTATTGTGTGGATATTATACACAATTTCTATTAGTGAAAAAAATTCCCCATCACCTGTTTTTTAATAATCATTGAAGACACAAGAATGTAGTTTGACAAATTTGGTGAGACCCTCTGACCAGGGACCAAGAGAGACTGCCCGTGGGGCAAAGCCACTTTAAAAACTTCTGCTCTGAATGACAGTCCAGTCTGGCAGGTATATCCAATCATATGATTACTTTAACAATAAAAATACTAGATCTAACCTAGTGCTAGCAAGGGGCACACCCCTAAGGAACCTAACTTTTACAATTAGAACTTTGTGGGAAAGTAGAGCAAACATAGTGTTTCACATCACTGGAACTCTTGCAGAACGGTCACTTACTAGCTTACTCAATAAATAATGATGAAAATCTGACCATGTGGTAAGCAACATGCCAGGTCCTTAGTATGAGGGGAACTTCACCTGTCTTCTCCTTAACCACCCACTCTCATCCTGTTTAGAATATTTCCTTCTTGTTTTCATGCCCACAATGATTTAATCACTAGACTCTTAGGGAGAAAAGTTGCTTTTTCAGAGAAATAAGCATATAGAGCCTGGAATGGCTAGAATAGGTAAGAGGGCTCATTAAGAAGGAGAAGGATTGAGAGAAAGCAGAGCTGGGAGCTTAGCAAATCATCTTCCAAGAGGCCACAATGCCTCCCAGTCATTGCAATTTTAAGATACACAAATACATGTGCAAAATACATAGGACGCTGTGGTATTTCTGAAGCTACTCTGACTCTTTTGCCTCGTCTTGGGACTCGTCCTCATATTGGGTTGCCTTGTCTGGCCTCAATATGAGCACCTTTGCCTTGTCTTTTGTATCCTTTTTTGTTATGTTTGGTTGTTGTCTCTTTGAGGCCTGCTCTTTTTGGAAGGGAAGTGGAGGAGTACCTCTGGGTGAGAGAGGAGGTGGGGAGGATCTGGGAGCAGTGGAGGGAAGGGAAACTGTAGTCGGGATGTACTGTAAGAGAAAAGAATCTATTTTCAATAAAAAATTCACTTAGTAGATTCTAAGGCAACAAAGATCATAATTTTCTTTGGGCTCACCAGATTGGTTACCACTGTCATCAAAAACTACATGGAAGGAATGTCCCACGTTAACAATTTCTTTGGCAGTCACAGGATTATAGGAGACACTGATAGGTTTCAGAGAGTTGTCATGTTTAGCCTCACTGGTTTTAATATCAATAGGAGACTGGTTGTTTCCATTGGCAATGGGATACAGCTTGCTCCATTGGTCAGGACCTATGAGAACAAACATATCCATGTAACCACAATTTTACAGAATGCTTCATTCCAAATATCAGGACTTTAACCATTTGCTTATTAGATTATGGTTTATTCAGGCCTCTTAAATGACATTCAGTGCTTGAAAATGTATCTTTTGTTGCTATACTAGTAAACAGTATATTTGGCAACATCAACAATACAGGTCTAATTATGCTGTCTATACAATTATAGTGTAGAAACAGTATGTACATATCAAATATATTTTGTAGATCTTCATGCCCAAAAACAAACTACTAAAAATACATACAAGAATATTGTAATTATTCAAAAGTGACTCAAACCATTAACCTGTGACTATACAGTTAAGTTAGATGGTTAATAAATTCAATATTAGAAACAGGAATAAGCTGCTATTTTGATATATGTAAAAGAAGTACTCTTACCATTTTTGCCCTCATATCCCCAGTCTGCACTTGCCATGATCTCCTATTTAGTTTTGGTTCCTGAAAAGAGAAATGATATGTGGAGTAACCAATCGCACCTGTGCCTGCAGCAGAGATCTTAAGCAACACCATGGGTTTTTATAGAAACTTGCCTCCCTGTAATAGTCCACTGTTTCATCGTCTCTGCTTATCAGGAAGTATACATATCAAAATAAGTGGTATTGTAAAAAATGTCTATCAAGGTTACGTCAGCTCTAATTGTTTTATTTTATTGTAATATAAAAATGAAATATCAAAATCATAGATGTTGTTAAACTAGTCTTGTTCTTCTATGCTTGTGGAAGACATGACTGAATATTGACTGAAGCTTATCAAATTTCCTAGAATAAAAAGTACTTCGTGTGCTTAGGATTTCTAGTGATGCCATAAGTGGATACTAAACAATGTTAGCAGTGGTAATTTAATAAGGAAATGAGTTAGCATGGTTATGGGCTGAACTGAATGAACATCATAATGTTAATTTAGAATTAGGTTAATAGATCCAGTAATTAATTCTCAGTAACATAACAGTATTCATAATGATACATTTTATAGTAACACAAATATATTTTATAGATGAATTCAAAAGAACTTGTCAATGTGAGACATTCTTCCAATATAAACTTTTAGGACAATAATAACCAGTCAGGTTAGAAAAAGACCCTTTATTCTGGAGAAATGCTGGAATTCATAAATGAGGAAGACTGTATTAATATCAAAGCTGAATGTGGTTTGACATTTCCCACCTAGAATAAAATATGTCCTCTTTATAGTTCTTTGCAATTTATGCATAATTTTCATACTGTTTTATTATGCTACAACACATACAAATCTTTTAAAGTGAGAATTACCCTTTTGTAACTGAAGGATGATGAAGGAACTCATCACAACTAGAAGATATCAGGACACCAGCCTCTAGTTCAGTTGCTTCCTTCACTCTACCACTGTGAATGTCACCCTGGGTGAAGTGTGGGTTCGTGCTCCCTAATTCTGCTTCTCGGTCCACAGTGCTCAGAAGCTCAGTCTGAGTATGCATCCTGTGAGAACTCACTTTGCTCACTCGCTCACTCACTGTTGAACAGTGAGAAGCTGCACAACACTCTCCAGAGAGGCAAACGAAGCTGACTGGGATGTGTCAGAATTTGGCTAAGACCTTCTTTCAAAGCCTCCAAATCATGTTCTTTGGAAAGAAAAGCAGAACCATAAGCTTCTGAAATAATGAGTGCCTTTCTTCCTTTCACTGCAGACTGCCTGAGCTGCCGGGACCCATGAAGGAAAATGGGCAGACAGACATGTTTAGCCAGGCCCACCTATCATGCTCTTGTTGTTTAGTGCTGATGACTGTGTCCTGCCTCAGGAGTAAAGTGACCAGCGGCTCATGAATATCCAGAACATGAGGAAGCCACAGTTCCTACCCTATGATCTTAGTAGGCATCAGGAGGCACAGCTTGAAAGGGAACTTATGTTTCTTTAAATTTTAATTTTTTTAATCTGATGGATAGCACCATGGATTTTTCACATACATCATGTTTTAGAGCACATGTGCATTATAAAACAATTAAAGCCAGCTAATGGTCATATTACCTAGAGTTGATTTTGTGACAATAGTGCTTAATGTCCACTCTCTTCATTATTAAGAATACAACCCATCACCATTAACTATAGTCACCTTGCTCTACAATACCTGTCTAACTGTAAGTAAGTGTCTTTTAGTCATCTCTTTAAACCTAAATTGAACTACTATATTAATCAATGCATTTGGAAGGAACAACACTCTTGCATTATTACATGATGATTCAGTATAGGCATGACTTAACATTTATACGGTATGGTAATTCATTTAAAGTTTTAGGGACAAAACTGCCTTGACCCCTCCCTTCATGACCCTTTATTTTATTATGTACTCAGGGCATGTGCAAGTATTCCCACAAGGAAAGAATTAGAGAGAGAGAGAGTTGTAAAATTTAATGAGGGTTCAACCCTAACACTACTTTCACTTACTTTTATTCATTATTTTCTTCTCATAAACTGACTCTTTCATTTTTATGTCTAAGCTAAAGGAAGGTGTTTAATTTTTCATCCATTGAACTTTGATTCATAGGCCTCTTCCATTATACTTCCCAAAGATTATAACCTTTGTGTTGCTTTTGCATTCTAAGAAGATGCTCAATCTATATAGCCTTTGCTCTTCAAAACAGCTTATTTCTTGAAACCATCAAATGTACATATGGAAAAAAGCTTTTTGCTTTTTCTAATAGACTGTTCTGAAGGAAGCCATATGCTCCTGAAAATTAATCATAAATCACCTAGATTGATGTAACAAAACTTTCACTTTTAAGAAAAGCAAAGCAGAATTATATAAGTAATTTTTCCTAGAGATTATCTAATTGAGAATATTAAGAATATTCAAGAGTGCTAAAAGTTTTCCATTAGTAAGAACTAGTTCCCAGTACATTCATGCTGCAGGTGAGCAGTAGAGGCTAGAAAAGAACACTTTATTGAATGGTATCAATCTTTTTGGGCCTTTAAAATAATTATCTCATTCAATTTTCATAGCAGACCTTAGAAGTTAGTATCAACTCTTGTTTTTATTTATTCTGTAGTGCTGATGATTGAACCTACGACCTTATGTGCGCTAAATAAGCTCTTGTGCCAAGTTGCAACCTTCAGCCTTCTTTTCATTCTCTTGTTTTTAGTTTTCAGATAGGGTCTCACTAAATTGCCCAGGATGCTTTGAACTCATTCTGTAACCCACTCAGGCCTTGAACTTGTGGCTTTCTCCTCAGCCACCTGAGTAGCTGTGCCATCAGGTCTGGCAATCGATTGGCAATTGAAGGAGAACGTTCAAGAAGCAGGACCAGCATTTGAATTAGTTTCTGGTTATGCCCACAGCCCAGCTGTGTTCTGTCTTTTTTTTATTATGTTACAGCACCATCTTTATCAGATGCTTTAAGGTAAGTTCATAGGTCATCACATTATTTCCTGAGTAAGTTCACTTTGTTGGGTCCTTTAAAGTAATTGTTAAATTCAGCCTTCACAGCAGACTCTGGGGAGTTAGGTTACACAAACTAACTTAAGGAAAACACTTTTTTTTTTAGTATCTGAAAACATTTTTTTCAAAAAAAACCACCATCATTTAATGTTTTACCAGATATTAGACTTGTGTATTACCTACTTTTAAATGATATTAAAGTGCTTTTTAGAATTTTTTCATTCTAATTCTTTTCTAGCTCCTTAGATGAATATTTTCCTCTGGTTTTTTACTTTGATGTTTTAAAAGTAAACCACAGACTGTATAGTAAAATAAAGTGTAATGAGAATTAAATTTAAATTTGTAATTTAAAATAATTTATTGGTATTTAAGGAATAAAAAGGCTATAAAAAGCATCATGCCAAGCTATGGCAGTGACCTGTCAAATGCCACTGGAAGGAAAATTGCATGTATCAATAGGCCCTAAGTCCAGAAGGCAACCACCTCTCTAAAGTGTGTAGAATTCCACAAGGCTGGAGGACTTTCTTGGCACACAAATTATGCTGGCCCATTATTTGCAACTATGTCAAAAGAATTAGAAAAATTAAGTTACAAAATAAAGTTTATTTGGGTTCATGGTTCTAGAGGTTCCAGTCCAAGGTAGACTGTCCCATTGTATTTGATCTGATGAAACATGTCATAGGTAAAGCATGTGGTAAGCAGATATCTCACTTTCACAATGCTCCCCAAATACTATGTCCTTCCAGAAATTATATTTTTGGTGCTGTTGTGATAAGATCAGCCTTATTTTGAGTGAATAATTGAGCCACAGAACATGGCAATACTAGCCAGGACATTTCTATATTAAGATAGACAAAAGTATGATAAATCAATCTAAATGGTTGATCTGAATTTTACACATACCAATTACATTGAGGACATGTTGCTAACTTTATTCTTCTAGTGTCCATCTCTTTGATGGATTTTGCTCTTGTGGGCCTGCCTCCTGGAGTCAGGGCTTTCTAAAGCTCAGTGTTACCCTGTCACAGATGACTTCCAAATCCTCCACTGTGTCTCCCCCTACCCCACAAGCCACTCTGCTATACCATTCTATGTTATTTAGTTTGTAGCCTTTGTTGTATTAGAAATTATTTTTAGTCACATTCTGAAATTAGCAGATTCGTTACAGTTTCAGATTTTGGAGAAGGGTTAGCTTCAGATTAATGATATTCAGCTCATATCTGAGCAAATGCTCCAAAGTTTTGAAAAACTCCAAAACTGTAAATCCTTCTGTTTCTATCCTTTTTCAATCTGTCCTTCATTTACTTGCTTAGTGTCTGCAACAGTCTCCAGAAGATCACCTCTGTAAGGACAGGACCTTGGCCAGGTAGCTTTCCACCACCACGTTCTCTCCTTTTAACTTCTGGAAAATAATGGTGTTCAATATTGACAGACAGAACAGCTGAATGGTCCCTGTAAACCTCAGTTATTTTATTTTCATGAAGAACGCAATGGGCAAGCCGCTCAGCGGGGCTGTTTGATCTAAACTCTGGGTGTGTGGAGAGCGGATGTGAGAGCATGTGAATGAGCTTTGCTGAAGGTGAACTCATGTCCACATTTGGCCTAAGCAGAAAGAACCTTCCCCTCACACTTCTATTAATGGGAGGGTGAAGTGACCAACTGCTTCTGTCAGTCATTTCTGAGAGTGTGAGAACTTTGGTTCTTAGAAGTGTCAAATACTTTGACACTTTATGTGTCAAAATTTAACTCTTCAATTATAATTTTAATTTTAACATGTTAAATTGAAAAAAAATTCATGATTCTTAAGGCTCCCATTGCTATGATTAAAGACAATTTTTAACACTCGCCCCCCCCCCCCCAACACACACACTATGTCTTACAGCATAGCACTTTTGAAGGCAACTTTTAAATCTGGCAATCAATTTTTAAAAATTAATAACCAACTCAGCTCTACACAAATAACTATTTTAATCAACAGCTTTAAGGAATTCATATTATCTTGTAATTTGGTATGCTTAAAAACTTTAAAATTTAAATATATTTAGTTACTATCATGTTCACTAAAATAACCCAGCTGGAAAGCCCCTCTGAGAACAAGATTTATAAACATTTCAGATAATACAGCAATCCCTACTTTGCTGGCTGGAACATCCTCATATTTATGTTTAAAGCTGAGAAAAATCATTTGTATATTACCTTCTATAACTGATTAAGAAATTAATGTGCCCCCCCAACCAAATGACACAAGCAAGCAACATTTTCACAGCAAAACAAGGTAAGTGCAATGCTTCATAAGCCATAAAACATATTTAAACCACCAAATGAAGCCCTGAGAAGAGAGTTTGATTTTTAACTCTCAGGCAAATAGACAATTACATAAAGCAAGAGAGCTGAAGTGATTGCATGTGGCCTCAAATCCAAACAATTGCGCAACAGATCTGCTTGCCACAGCTTAAACTAAATACCACAAGTTAATCTAAAACTTCATACCATAAGTTTTCAAGTGTAAATATCAAGGAAGGTGAAGGACATTTTTATCAGTGATTTTGTCACTGTACTTCATGTACCTCTTGGGAGTGTCTATCTAGAATCATCTTGAGATTGAAAGAAAAAGTTCTACCATCCCCCATTACCTTTATTAGCTCCTAAACTCTTTTATCCTATCATTGTAGATTTCTAAAATATATTTGCAATTAAATATGTCCTTTCTTAAATCTCATGTTTCTTAATGTGTAGTTTACAGAAGACATGCCTAGGATTCACCAGGTGGTGATAAAAAAAAGTACTCATGTGTGATTCGTATTCTTCCATTACTTTTATGAAATGGTAGCTGGACTGAATGATCGACAACTATCAAGTGTGTTTCATAAGCATTGGTAGCCCCATTAGCTGTATCTGGGAGCTATGTGAATGCTCCTCCCGTCTATTTTCCAAGAGGTATATTTAAGTGAAAACAAGTTTTTGATCAAATTCCTGACTGCATATATATTATTAACAAGAATACACAAGAATATATTATTAAGAATATATGTAATATATTAAGAATATGTGTAATATATTTATTAAGAATATATTATTAACATGGAATACACACCAGTCTTTGTGCTCATATACATATGTGGTTTAAATGAAGTTTTCCCATATGGCAAGAGCCACAGACTATCTAACAGAAAACCCCAACACCAGGCATTAGAAGACCTCCTTTGAGTTGTTGGTCATAGTTGTCCAAGAGACTCTGAAAACATGCTAGGTAATTGATATTGCCCTTGTTTGATATTGTCCTTGTTTGCCTCCCAGAGGTGAAAGGCTAAGTCCCTATTGCTGAAGACACCAAGTGCATCGGACACAGGACCCAGAGGACCCTGCACTGGATCTGACCTGAAAGCTCCTCACTGAGGACTAACTTTCATGGTACCAGAAAGCTCCATGCAAGCTTCCAAATTCTACCTGGCTGTGATGCCTATTAACCACAGCAACAATCAGCATGGCACAAAAACTCTGAGGGTGCAGTTGTGGCACACATACAGTGATGTTAACAACAGCTCTCTAATTGAATGTAAGGCCAGCTCAAAGAAAGGGAGATTGGGCCTGATATTAGAAATCTGGCAAATTCCCTAGGGTTAGTGAAGCCATGGATCTTGGAAGAGAACCCACAACCTCCACTTTAATAAAGCAGTATAATCCCTAACTAGATTCTAAATATTTATCCTTATACCCACAGATATGTATGGCGATCATCCTCTATCAAGAAAACTTCTATTTGCAACAGATGGAGGCCATTATAAAAGACTCCAATGGATAGGATTGCAGAGTTGTGAAGCCCAGGCTGTTATATCTACAACACAACTGCACCTAAGGCTCATGGGTCATTTCGGAAGAGGGGGCAGAAAGACTGTAAGAGCCAGACGATCAGAAAGTTTGCTGTGAGATTGTGTCTCCTAGAGATGTCAGAGAAGTTGCACCTGTAAAGTTTCACTAAAGTGGCTGCCTAAGCCAAACCTGAACAAGAACCACACCAGCAGACATACTAATTGTGGAAGGGGGAAATCTAAAGAGGCCTCCATCATAGACAAAACTCCAGGTGACTAAGGGATGGTGAGAGCTGGGGAAATAGTCTTCCTCAGAGAAAAGCCCACCAATCAGTAATCCAATACAAAATGGTCAGCCCTGAGAACATCATAAAACAACATGATTCAGACCAAGCAGGGTATATTTATATGTTGAGGAATACACACATACACACACACATATGTGCATACACACACAAGTAACAAAACCCAAAGAAAAAGGCCGTGAGTTTGAAAGAAAGTAAGGGGAGGATGCATGGAAGGGGTTGGTTGGAGGAAAGGGAACAGGAGGAATAACATAATTATAATCCTTAAAAATATCTTAAAGTGAGTGCAACGTGACAGATTGCTTAAAGCTACTGCTGCCTCCACGACCTTGCTGTGATAGAATTTATCCTTGAGATGTGATCCAGAAAAATACCGTTCCTCCCTTTAAAAAGAAAATGAATGGAATGATTACAGGTGCTTTTCAGGAAAGAAATATTTTCTTTTATGCAGTCCCATGAAAGGAAGCTTTGAGTCACTGTAGCTTCACTTGTAATGACTTTATTTGCTTTTTAAGTATTCTGTGTGGTGAAAGAACAAATATTAGTATTTTCACTTCAAAATGAAGATAGAACCTTTTATAGTTGAAGGGGCTGTCCTACTTGTATATGGGCTGTACACATCAGACTTAGAATCTCATCTTCAAACTATGTCAAGAATTCTTTTCACTATAGTGAGTTACTGAAAAAATTACCCAACCACAGCCTTTCTCCCATTACACTTATTTCGTTATCAACAAAGAATTCATTTAAACAAGGAGCTGCTACCTCCGAATGGTCGTGCTTCCCTGGAGTATAGGTCACAGAGTTGACACAGACTCTTGTCTCCTCTTTGGAGCCTGATGTCCTTCCTGATGTTTTCTGTGAGTGTGAGTCACGTTCTCCCCCAAAAGAACATAGACTGTATGTTTGCACATGTCCACAGCCAGTGTACCCAGACCCAGAGCTGAGCTTTTGTGTAGAAACCAGGTGATACGTGGCTTACACCACCAGATCCCAGTGTAGCTGGTGACGTTTTTCTACAGTTCCACAAACATTTTCTTTATTTCTTCTAGGTCTAGGGGTGAAGGACAGATATTTTCCCTTCTGTTTCTTGGACAGGTAGGTGAAAAAACATTACATTTATATTTGAGTCACTACAGAAGACCAGGAAAGATTTCTGTTCTCTTAGCTGAGGGCAAAGTAAACAAGTTTGAATGAATGCCCTTTCTGAGCCTGTCTTCCTTAGGTAAAAGTTTACTTGAAGGAATTAATTTAGTTGATAATGCGTATCTCTTGTTTTGAACTTCCTGTTTTTCTTTCTAATTTTTTGCTCACACTGGTTTAAGTAAGGAATGCCATAACTCTTGGAGCTTTCTTATATGTGTGAATCCTCTGTGCAGACAACAAACTGCTTCCTTCTTATTTTTTTTTTATTTGGAGTCACATGTTCTGATTAGCCCATGTAGGCAAGAGTTCTCAAACATGACTTGGAGTCACTGGGTTTCTGAACTCCAGGGTTCTGGGAAAGGTATCAAAGGACAAGATCCCAGCTACATCCCATGGGAACGGTGTTTGGCCTGTCCCAAGAGTTCCTTAATGTGCAGTTACTTTGAAATTGCAGTAATATCTTTAAGACTGTTCCCAACTTTGCCTCTAATGAGTTGGTAAAGTTCCACAGAACCTTTGTGCAACCTCCCAAAGGTTGCAAAAGCAGGGACTGATGCTGGCCAGTGCCTGCATTTTCTATCATCACCCTGGGGCAGCCGGAACCAGTTTGGTGAGAAAGAACTCCAGGAAAAACACCTCTTAAGTTCATGTCATTGTTTTTAAATGGATACCCATGGAACCCAAAGAATCCTAAGGGCCCAAGTCACTAAGAACCATGTTTCTGTTTAACTATGGATCTCTTGGGACACAAATGGCTGGTTTTATATAGTGGAGTGACTTGATCTGGGAAGATAAATTCCTGGCTATGTTCTCGATACCTCCAGTTGGTAATCTCCAGGGAAGCTAGCTAGCCAGGGCTCACATGAACATTCTTACAATGAGGTCTTTTGTTGCTCCTGTGCAGGGCTCTGAGAATTCTTGTAAATTCCTCTGCAGAGCAGGGTAAGATTTGACTCTGTGGTTGCTCACAGATGGCACCAGCTCTGTAGCTGCTCTTTTCTGTCTTAGTTTTGTTTTCAGAATTTTCTTTGTAGTCCTCATTCAACTTCTGACTGCTGATACACATGGTGTTATTAGCAGGAGCCAGTGGTTTCTTCTAAGGCAGCACCAACTGGTTGTATGAAGCCACCCCTAGGTATAGGCTGACTGAATCATTTATTTCAGTTAATAAAATGTTTTTGAAAGGATCTCTGTAACTTTAAAGCCGGAGCCAAACAACACAATTTTGATGAATTAATCCAGGGCTTAAAAATGTAAGGGTAAAATAGCAAGGGAAAAAAGTGATCATTATTTAGCAGTAGCTAGATATGATTGAATTTGAATGAAAGGGGAATAGTGTGTCTTTTATTAGATCAAATACTGACAGCAACATTCTGGCATGATGGACGTGCCTTCTGCATGAGATGACTATGACATCCTCTCAAAGTACAGCCCTGGGGGCTACATGCCAACCATAATAGATGTGACCTTTCAGTACTGTGGCTGCTGGCACGGCCCTGGTGTAATCCTAGATCACCCATTTTTCCATTTGGATGTAGCCGAGACTGACAGGGCAGGTGTGCAGCCCAAAGTAGCTGATTTATAGTCAGCTTTCAGTCTCTTTCCTGCTTGTCTCTTCCAAAATAAGCTTGAAAATCTACTTCTTTTCACCGCTTCTGTGGATAACCTGGAGGCAAGAGTCATGATATTCCTGATGCCTCTGCTAAACTAGTGTAACTTGGACCATTTACAACACTGCTATCAAATGTTCCAAGACTACACTGCTGCTTCTTCCTACAGAGGATGTGAACTGCAGTGTATAGACAAGCAAAATCTGGGGTGCTACAAATGAGCTCATGGCTGTGGGGCACTGCCTATAGCATTGCAGCTCTTAGGGGTTGATTTTGTAATTCAGTGACATATTGTCATTGATGCTATCAGGATACCTATCTGCAGAGATGTGCCCAAATCTCTCAACACAATGCCTAGCACTGGATGGAGAAAGCTTGTTTGGAACTCAATGGCTCATGGCTTACTAAGGTAAAAACTTGGGCCAGATATTAGTGAAAATGGAGAGGGAGATATTCATATTTGTTGTACCACGTGTTGTAAGCAGGAAAAATGCTTAAAGCCAGTGCAGAGACACACTTCAGGTATAGGCCTGCCTTTTCGTGAAGCTGGCTTCAAGTTAGCTTGATCACTGAACCCACACACTTATGTTTGGTCCCAGTTTTGTCTTGGTCCACCAGAGCTTTCTGGACCTCAGCTCTGGTCCTTCAGCCATGACTCTGACCTTTCCTCTGGTTGGCTATGTCACAACTCTTACTGCTGTATGTCTCAGGATTCAGGCTCCTGCCCTGCCTGTCTCCTGCTTGCCAGGTCAACCCAGCTCTGAGGCCAGGACCCCTTATTCTTTGTGTCCCAGGACCTATTACGGGCTGTAGTTGAATTCAGGCAGGCGAGGCAACTGTTTGGACTAGAGGCTGAGTTTATGCCAAGGAAGAAATCTGTGCACAGGAATCTAAGCCACAGGGGGGGAAGAGAACAAGCCAACTTGTGCTAGGAACAGAGGGCATATCGAGCTCTCCAGTGGTTAAAAAATAAAAAACAAACAAACAAACAAACAAACAAAAAACAAACCTCAAGAGATCTCTACTTTTAAAAGGCATGCTCCAGAGAAGAGGAGTAGAGTCTGGTGGTACAAACGGCTTACAGGGGCAGCTTTGCTTTGTGCTCGATCACCTACACTTGCTCAGAATACACTAATAACAGGGAGCTAAGAGCAACACGGTTTTTGTACTTGGGAAAACCATATCTAAGAGGAAGTGATACAGACAGCTTTTTCTAGTGACAAGGCTGGACAGAAACCATTCTTCTGTAGTCACCCCAAATATCACGTTTTAGTGGAGAAACCCATTCTATTTTCCAGAAAAGGTGCTAATATGGAAACATTGTTGAGACAATTTTTCCATTCTTTAAAAATGCCTGCTTCCTTCCTCATGCACAGTATAAAAGAAAGCAAATTGCAATAGAAGCAGAGAGAGGCAGTTTCATTTCATTGAGGATAGATTCAAGCTACCTTTTACAGAGACAACAGAGAGAAGTGACTGGAGAAAACAGATTTTGTTTGTTTCCAATCCCTGATTGGGTGACGGAGGGAAGCAGGAGGAAGCAGGAGACAGAGCACTGCTGGTGCATTGCTGAGGAGCACTCTACAACTGCTTCTCTGATCAGCATGAAGGGAAAAAATGAATGTTCTGAGTAGAAGGCACGCAGTGAATCATGGCACACTGAGCTTCAGATCTGGAGCCATGAACAACAGGTTGGGATACACATGAACACCGAGAACCACTCCAGAGAGGCTTCCTGTCTGACTTAAGTACCAGATAAGTCATCAGAAGAAAAAAAAAAAACTTCAAAGGTCAGTGTGCAGATGACCAAACACATTTTGTGTGCCTACTCCTTTATAGAGGTTTACATTTCTGTACTTTAAAAAATACACGTGAGGCTGGAGAGATGGCTCAGCTGTTAAGAGCTCTTATTGCTCTGGCAGAGGACCCAAATTCACTTTCTTGCCCCCATGTCTAGTGGTCTGTAATTGCCTGCAACTCTTGTTCCAGGGGATCTGATGGTCTCTTCTAGCCCCTAAGGGCAGGTGCATTCATGTTCATGTACCCACCCACCCCAAACATACACACACATAATTAAAAATAAAACAAATCTTTAAAACTAACAAAAAATTACATAATCTGGGCTGGTGAGTTGGGTCAGGGGTAATGGGGTAACGACATTGGCTGCTAAACCTGATGATCCTAATTCAATCCCCAAGGCTCCAAATGGTGGAAGAAGATAAAGTTGTCCTCTGGCCTTCACTTTTGTGCCATGGTGAGCATGCATGCACACGAGAACACACACACACACATACACGCGCACACACACATACCCACATAAAGTCAATTTTAAAAGGAAAATTAAAAGTACACATTTTCAATTTTAAGCAATAATAAAACACACCTTATTTTCTTATTGTAGCTTGAAACTAACCATATAGTCTGAATCTAGGCATTTTTATTGATAGTATATTACTATAAATTTCCGCTTCTGGTAGGAAGATCAGAGTGTCTGCCTGCAGTTGCTTCATGGTTTCCTGTAGCACATGGTGCTCTCAGTATTTGACAAAATTCCCATGACAACATGTGAACCCACTATAGTGACTGTCACTCCTGAGGGTGGACATGGAATACCTGATATCACACTACAGGGCTGGAGAGGTAAGATGTGATCCCACAAAAAGAGACTAAGCCCAACTGTGTTTTTCACCACAATTGGGAACTTTAAGACCACATTGAGCTTTGCCATACTATACTAGTAAGAATAAAATACTCATGGGAATAGGGAGAAACAGAGTGCTGGGGGGTGGGGTTCCCAGGAATCCACAGGGATGACTCCACCATAGACTACTGACAATGGTCGAGAGGGTGCCTGAGCTGGCATACTCTGGTGATCGGATGGCTGAACATCCTAACTGTCATCATGGAGCCCTCATCCAGTGACTGATGGAAGCAGATGCAGAGATCCACGGCCGGGTCCCAGGCAGAGCTCCAGGAGTCCAGTCAGTGGGGGAGAGGAGGGATTCTGTGAGCAAGGGATATCGAGACCATGACTGGAAAAAGTACAGAGACAACTAGCCAAACTAGTAGAAACACATGAACTGTGGATCAATAGCAGAGACGCCCCCGTGGTACTGGACTAGACCCTCTGGATAGGCAAGACAGTTGTTTAGGTTGAACTGTTTAGGGGGCCCCCAGGCAGTGGGATCGGTACCTGTCCCTAGTGCATGAACCAGCTTTTTGGAGCCCAGTGCCTATGGTGGGACACTTTGCACAGCCTTAGTGCAGGAAGGAGGGGCTTGGACCTGCCTCAACTGAATGTACCAGGCTCTGTTGACTCCCCATGGGAGACCTTGCCTTGGAGGAGGTGGGAATGGGGGTTGGGTTGGAGGGGGAAGGCTGGGGGGTGGGAGGAGGGAGGACAGGGGAATCTGTGGTTGGTGTGTAAAATGAATAGACAATCTCTTAATAAAAAATTTATTTAAAAAATAAATAAAATAAAACACTTGACTCTTCCAGAGTTAATCCACGGATGTGTTGGCCTATGGAAAAGCTCCCTAACACCTTAATGGCGCAAGTAGAAACCAATATTTTAGCCTGACTGGACCTCAATTTCTTTACTTAAGAGGATTAGTAATGGTGTAATAGGGCCTGGGGAGCATTTTTTGAGTGCTGACCAACTAGTTTCTGGAGATGTTCAAGAAGTGTATAGACACGACCCTGTCTTCATGGGTATTATACTTTATTGTATACTTATACAAGCAAACAAGAGCAGCTTGCTACACACTGTGGCAGCTTCTCTGAAGGGAATAACAAGTCTGAAGAAGGCTGGCAACTGTAAGGGCAGAACAAACAGGCAATTCACAGAAAAGAACCTGGGAGGAGGTGGGGCTAGAGGCAGTGACCTGGCAAAGGAGAGGTTTCTCCTGCCTCGGACTGTCCTCTTTTATAACACCACATGGCTAGCTCCTTTTCATCTTTCAGATTTTAGGTCTAGTGTCATCCCTCCAAAAAAACTTATTGACATCATTATCTCTCCATCTCTGCCAGATATTCCCTACCAATTACTTCAGTTTGTTTCTTCAGACCATCTTATGATTGCTAAAATAATCTTAATTTTTTGCAACTTGTTAATTACACACTTTTCCTCTTTGGAAAAGAAGATTAAAGTTTTATGTATTTTATTCATTTATTTGGCTTAAAAAAATACAGGATGAGACCACACAAGAGCTGTAGGGAGAAAAGACCACAGAGCATCAAGCATGATGAGGTGTTGCGGTCTTGCAGTGGCTCTTCCCGAATCCTGTCTCTTGGGCTTGCCTATCCCTATTACTTCTAATGTTGGCTCTGGGGTTGGCTATTTGGACATCAGCAAACAATACAAGTACAGGCTTGGTAAGTGCTTGCTTAGAACAAAGGAGTCATGTGAGGAAAGCTGCCCTGCTTCCATCTCTTCTCAGTATGAAATATGGCTGGGAGATCAAGGACCAAGCATCCTAGATATGTAAGTAAAACTTAGAACCCTCCCTTCCTCCAAGACCTTCTAATTAAATTTAGCTACATGAGTAAGTCCAGTTAAAAGTAGTGGAGTGATTTCCTCACCCCACAGAACTATGATCAATAAAAAAAATTAGTTGCCACTTAAGGTGATGAGGTTTCAGGTGATGCAGTACTTACAGAAGAACTGGAAAGGGGCTGAGGCAGAGAAGAGGGGAAAGTAGGGAGTTCAGAGTTCAGAGAAGTCAATAGGAACCTTGCCCATGCAGTCATTTCATATTACAAGTGATGGGAAGTTATTAACAGATTTAAAGGGAGAGTGTTTTGGATCAAAGAAGCCAGTTAGGAGACTATTTCAGTCATCTGTTGTTGCTGAACTAACGGAATATGGGAGAAGATCCCAGCACCATGATCCAGGATCAGGACTCTAATGATTTCAGAGAAGCTCTGATGCCTTTTCTACGAACATTCTCTCAGGAGCCCAAGCCTCCATTAGAATTTTTAATGGATTCTTGTGACTGAACCCATGTCTGTACATGTTAGACAAGTGCTCTACCACTGAGATATATCTCCAGCCATCGAGCCTTCGTTTAGAAAGCTAGTAACTATGCTTGGGAGATGGTTAGGAGGGGTAGAATAGCAGATCCAATCAAATCTAGAAAAGGAGGCACATGCATCCCACTATGGGAAGAGACCAAATTGTCGCCTAGGGCCCCTAGGTGACATAATCTCTGAATAAGTAATATAGTACAATTGTGCATATCATCTCTGTTCTTTACTGATCAGAAAAATGAAGGCAAGATTGACCTTTATTCAGGGATTTGCAAAGGAAAGGGTGGTAAATTAATTTAGGCTGCTTAATTATGGAAGAGGTTATGGCCAATGTAAGAAATTGGATGGCTCTGGACTGGAAATATAAGAGAATGTTGATGCTATGAAACAGACATGGGATGAAACCGGATAGTAGACGTAGAAAGAAAAGCAAATGAGAAGAAAGGAATGGCTATTACTGGAAAGCATCCCTCACCTTAGCCACTTCCCCTATGCTGTATCATATCCAAATGTGACTTTCTGTGACAATCATGACTAAATATACCTTTGAAGAATGATACTTCCCTAGTTTGTTTTCCATACTTATTGTTTCTTGAATTTACTTTAAAGAAAATTTTTAAAAATGTATTTTTATTGTAATTTATGGCCCAAACCAAGAAATGCTTTAAGCATCAACTAGTAGCAAAATGGAGAAATATATTGTGGCATTGTTGTATTGCAGAGTTTAAATAGAAACATGTACATCAACACAGAAAAATCTACAATACGTATTAAGCAAAGAAAGTTACATTGGAGAAACGCATATTCTATAATACTAGTTACAAGAAGCTTAAACACTTCTAGCAATAAACAGACAGCTCATAGGTCCTTATTGTGCAGCAATCATACAAACAATAATCACAAAGTGAAGGCAGCAATAACTGCTTCTATAGGAAAATGGAAAGAAAATGGAAGGTTCTCACAGATTTTACTCTAGCTAGGAACGATACTTTCCCACTGTGGTAATTATCTGCCACAAGTGAGAGAAAGCCCACATCAAAAAGAAAGATTTCAAAGGCCTAACAAGGACATCAGTGGAGGGCACATGTCCAGAGTTCTTTCTGAGCACATGAACATTCTGAAGGATCCAGAGCCGTCTGGGTGAAGAGCTGGGGGCTGGGGAATGAGGAGAATCCGGTTTGCAGGCTGATGCTATCAGTCAGTGACTTCATTTGGTAGACAAGGCCTAGAGAATTCAAGGAACATTTAAAAATAGAACAGTCTAGGTCAGCTAACTCATAAATAAACATAAGATTCCATGAGATGAAATTATCATACCAGGACCTTTCTTATCTTACATGGTGGAGAAGATTTGAGAAAAAGAAGATGCCAAGCCTCAGCTTTAAAGAGAGAGGTTGTCATGGAGCTACAAGAGGAGTACGAAGGGAAGCGAGAGAAAGAGACTGGTCATCTTTTTTCTTTATGTGTTTAAGAATCTGATAGAAGCAACTGCAATAGGATGCAGACAGCCTGGGGGACAGCAGGGTCTGTTCAGAGGCACGTAGTCTGTCCCTCACCTGAACTCCTTGGGATAGTCTGGGATACACATATACTTTGAAAACTGAGGTCTATCTGGTTCAAAGCTATCTGTTGGGATTGTATGTGTTGCACTAAAGAGTAGACCAAATTCCTTGGAAGAACATGGAGAACAAGTGCTGATGTTCTGTGCAGATTGTGTTTCCTGGTCGTATCACTTGATGGGAAGGAACTAAATAAACAAAAAACGCAAAGGTACAGGAAGAACCACTTGAGTCCTAATAAATCCTTGTCAGTCTTCTACAGTTCTCTAAATCCTTCCAGAAAGATAAATCACATGAGACTTTCATCCTCTTAATTCCTTCAGCCATACTTATTTGACATATTCACTAACATTTTCTATTTAACAGGAAATCAAGCTCAGCTAGACCTTATTCATAGGATGATAAAATGATAAACATGTTAATATGAAATAAAGACACTACTGACCTTTATTTATCAGTCTACAAAGTAATGGAAATTGCTCTGGTCACTCAGCCTTAAAACTTCAAAGGGATAAAAGTAGAAGATAGGTAAGTTGGCAAAATCGAGTGTAAAATGCAAGGCTTGGTTCCCATCCACCTACTTTTCCTCTCAATTTTACTTTTATGAATGGCGTTCACACTGTTCTTCTTTCTTGAAAAAGAAATCTCATAATCCTTCTTGAATATTTCCTTTCACAAAACCGACATATCTAAGAGCCAGCAATCTCCATTACCTTCAACCTCTGCCATGTTCTTTCCGCAGATACACCAGACTCTAGGAAGATGTTCAGGAAGAATGTGCCATGCAAAACATCATAGAAGCTTCAGAAGAGGCATTTGTCTGTCTAAAAACAAAATAAAACCTCCAACAGAGGGCTTGTGTACAAGGGAAGTGTGGCTTCAAGATGAGGTGGGTGCTCATAACCACTGTGATTTTGGTCCAAGAGGAGGAGCCTCTGAACTTGTGAGCTTTGTCCATGGAGAACAGATTATGACAGGAACTGGTTCTGGCTCATGATTGGGGATGTCCAATAGTAAGGACCTCTTTGAACGAAAGATGGAAAATCTGGGGATTCAGAGCAACCAGAGATCGTCAAGCAACGAGCTCACAATAAAAGATAATAAGGGAGAAATAGGTAAAGAGACAGCATGTGAAACACTTGGCATGATCAGTGAAACTCAGTGGGGCTTTCCGTGTGAAGGTGCATTCAGATCCCACCCCATCCTTTCTTCTGTAACTGAGGCTGCAAGTGCTGCTTCTCTAGTTATCATCACCCTGAAGTTTGTGTTGATCACACAGGGACCTTTCCCTGGGCAGGAATCTATAGCTGTGTGGCCAAAAGTTCACGGCAAATCATAGAGAAGTAAGGGAGTAATACATTACTAAAATTTCAATGGCGTTCAGAGAACACAAATTCCTTCTTTTGACGTTTGTGGAAATCACAGGTCTGAAATGCGTCTTAACAGGCGCAGCTCCGTTTGTCGATAGGGCTGTATTTTTTTCTAAAGACCCTAAACAAGAATGTTTCTTTCAGCTTCTAGAAGCTGTCTGTGTTTCTCTGCTCCAGCTTCAAATCCAGCAGCATAGAAGCTTCTCTTATTCTACTCTTTACCTTCTTACGTAGAATTTTCTTACCTCAGGGTCCTTAATTTAACCACACTGTGAAATCCCCTTCCTCATGTGAGTTATCATATTCAAAGGTTCTGGGGACTCTCCTGTGGACATCTTTGGGGCCACTAGGGAGCAAAGGGTACCTTCTGAAGGATTCATAAAACTATGATAGAGATTGGAGTTGAGAGTAGATAGGGTATCCTATTGAAATAGGCCAATAAGGGGACAAGAGTTGAGAATGTTTAGATGGTATATTTGGGGTATGGTATTCAAAGGAATTAGCTGAATTTTGAATGAAAAAGACCTAGATATTTTACTCTAAAATGTGGAGATAAAACCAAGGACTTGATTCAGCAGTAGCATGTCCTTAGAATGTGAAGGGCCCTGGGTTATACCCTGGCAACCAACCCCTTGATTAACTAACTAAATGGTTAAATGAAATATGAGTGTGATTGTGAAAAGGGCAATAGGAAGAGTAACTGAAAACTGAGATTAAAATCATGACCTAACAATTTCATTACCACCATAAACAGTATTCTCAGTATCTTTTCTAATTGATTGTAGTTGGTGTAACATGTCTACCCATTATTATATCAGATATTTTAGGCAGCTAGTATGTCATACTATTTGAGGAAAATATCATGCTAATGTCAGCAACTGATACATGAGAAATGACTAAGAAGAACTGAAAATGTTTGTTTTGCCAAAATGATTGCCAATAAAACCATTTGTGTGGACTATCCACCTTAATCCCCCTGTGATACAACAGCACAGAGGTGAGTCAGTTTGATTTTGATACGAGTTTTATTTTATAGGAGCTATTATAGCTGCAGAGATTGGCTTAGTCACCAGGGTCACTAGTTTGTCACAAATCCATCACTATAATTTGAGGGCACAGCAAAAGGAACTTTTCCCCCCCAATACGTGTTTCAGGCATGGCAGAGATTCACTACTAATGAGAAAAACTCCAGTTTTCAAAGTTAATTTCAGCATAAGCCTTTGTCTGTCATTCTAAGCTCTGGGCCATTATGAACTGGAGAGCAGCAGAGTAAACACCTCTGTTCACACAGCTGAAGAGTGATGCCAAGAGCACCACCAGCCAATCATTGTAAAACATGCAGAATCACATCCAAAGGGCATCTGTAAAAATGTCCTTAACATCTACTCAGTCCTTCTGTGTAAAGGTCAGCATGATGGGAGTGACTTGTCTGTACTCAGCCCTCTTATCTCCAAGGGAACATGTGATTCTTTCCTTCTGCCTTTGGCGTCTTTATGAACAGGGTCGCCATGATGGAAAGCTAGATCCAGACCCATAGTCTTGGAGTTTTCTCTGTCTTCTCTCTCTTCATTCGGCTCCAAAGTATGAGACGGCCAATTTCATCTTCACAGGCCCTCTAGTACTCTTTCTTCCTCCCTCATTTTCCCTTGTCGACATTGCTACTTAACTGCTGACATAAATTCATAACCTAACTGGCCATGCTGCCTGAGCCTTTCTTCTTTCTGAACTAGCTCAAGTCCTACTGAGAATAGTCATCCTGAAACCCAATTCTAATTACCTCATTAGCAGTTGCTTTGCAAAAACAGTGAACAGCAGCCCTGGCAAGCACCTTTAATCCATTCTTCTAGAATACATGGGGAGTTCCTTTCTATGCTTAAGTTTTCAGTAAAACAGGACTTCCTGTTATCTCTAAATCTAGTCTGCATGCATCTCTCCACCTTCAGAATTTGATACTCATTTTACTCTTGTGCAAACTTCCATCTTAAACGCATATTCACTTAGAAATATCTAAGAACTTCTTACATAGTAAGTACGGTAGTGCCCTATTATTTAATGTGGTAATTCCAAGACCCTCTGAAAACACACATCTGAAAACATGTGAATGGCACAAAAACCTATAAGTAGTGTTTCCTTTCTATATGTGCATTTATGATATATTCATAGGTTATTTGCTAGGCATGAAGTTAGCAAAAGCTAATAGTAAACTAAAATTCCAGGTTGTCAAAAAGTTATGTGGACACCTATTGTACTGTCCTCATTATCCTTCTTCCTTGGGGTGATATACATGATACAATAGCCACATGGCGTCCTGCTCTGTAAGCTGAGTCACTTGAGGACAAGCCTGGCAATCCCGAGTAGCCAATTTGATGCCAAGAAGCCTACTAAGTGACTAATTGGTGGACTGTGTGCACAGCATGGACACACAGACCGCAGGGTGAGTCCCATTCCAGGAAAAATGAAGTGGGAAGGAACAAGAGATTGTTTGTTTTGTTTTGTTTGCTTTTTACAACACTGAAAATAGTGTGCAATTTAAAACTTACGATTATTTGTTTCTGTAAATTTCTATTTAATATGTTGGGACTGTAACTGAAACAGTTCTAAGCGGGGAACTGTTGATGAGGGAACCATACAGTATTTGCTTAGTGAAGGTATTCATGAAATGTATACTGTCTCAAATTGAATGATATCTCCACATTGCCGCTGAATTTGTTTTGCCTCTTTCTGACACTTTTCACATTGAAGCCATAATTACACTCATGCGTGCACTTTTCTCTCCTCCACATGGCAAGGTTTTTGAGATTAGAAACTGAATCTTATTACTCTTAGGTGTCTTGCATTATGCTTCATTTATTCTCTGTGTTAGCATGAATGAATGATTTTATTTTGTTCATTTCTTCCATGGGAAATTAGTGAAAACATGAACAAACCATTTGAGCCCACTCAAGAATAAGAGTCATGTGGATCTATACTAGTGGATTATTCAGGTGAAGAAGATGGTACTTGGATACACTAAGCCAAGAGAAATCTCATTTCTGGAAACTGGCTTCTTAGTACACCATTTTCAAGAAAGAGACACCATCTCACGACCTCAGACTCTGTCTAATCTTAGTACCAGAAAGCTGAAACCTCCCTGCTGGAGAATAAATAAGTTTCAACTTTTAAAAGATGACAAACTGTCACAGAGCTTGAGGGTATCAAATTAGCCCAAGCATTAGCCACTCTTGAGAGCCAGCAAAGGGGCATGCGGAGAGAAATGCTATGATTGGGGCTAGAGCTTGGCCTTAGTCATGGTATTGGCAGCAACAACTGCTCACATCTCTGAAGGTGGCCCTTGCTCTCCCTAGTCAGACAAGAGATGGATGTGACAAGCTTTAGCAACTAAGAGCTCTCAAATGAGCTGGGGAGGTGGGTAGTCACCCAGGCAGGGCATCAGAAAAGGACTCCACTCTCTCCCAGAGATGATGCTGAATGCTGTAGGGCAAGGTGACGAGACGGGTCATTGTTGATCTATAAATGGACCAGGAAATTTCATATTGAATTACAGCATGGAATTGAGAGACTATATTGTATCTTTTATGACAAAAAATGGGGGTCTTCATAGGGGCTAAATTTGAAGGTGCTACATTTCAGAGCATTATGATCACATTATAGGCACATCAATCTAGAAGGAGCTAGGTTGGGCTCACATAAGAGATGATGAAAGGTGAGATTACATGATGCTGAAATTTTGCCTGACCTGATAAACCTCTGTGACTTAAGAAAGAGAACCTTGTCTGGCTGTGCTCATCCTCACTATCATTATTATGGGAAAAGGAATTTCTCACGTTGCAGGCTGGGAAGCCAAGTATGGTCTTCACACAGCAGCATCCTGCACTTGATCTCACACAGAGCTTTGCTTCCAAAGAGTGTTTCAGAGAATTGGGAGACCACTTCGTGTATTTTGCTTGTGTTTCATTATAGACAAATTTGTAGAAAGTTGACATACTTTGAGTATTATTTTAAACTCATCATCTCTTTCAGTATCATCTTAATAACTTTTTTTCTAAGCAGAGGGTGAAGAACTGAAACCATACAGTTGAATAATAACTGAGATATTGGGAAAGATGGCAGTGTGATTGTATACCCATGATCCCTCATACTCTCCTGGTCAGTATTCCACCCAAAAGATTCAGACAGTAGAATAACAAGGTCAGTGAGCCTCCAAGATACACTCTCAAAACCAGACAGGTGTGCATCTCATTGTTTGAGACTCAGGCAGAAGGCAGGGGCTCCTGGATGGGTGGAAGGCTGATCTATTAGCTCTGGTAGCAACTCAGAGCCCCAACTTCCTGAGTGGATCCAAACACTTAACCCAAGGCTACCCTTCAGCCTGGAGAAAATCTACCTCTTGGTTTCTAGTGAGAACGCCAGTAATGCTTGAGAGAAACTGGGACCCTGAATCGAATTGCTGTTTGTCAGCACTGCTGAGAACTGGAAGCACCCACAACACCCTTCCTTACCAGTAACATCAGGGCATCAGTTTCCCTCCTACAGATTCAGAGAGGCCCTTTGACTCTAAGGCGAAATTTTCACTAAGAGGAGAAAAGATGACCTGGGGTACCAGTGGGGTCAGGAAATGCAAACTGAAACCACGGGAGACACCAGAGATGGGGAAAACACTTACTTTTCAGAATATTTCTAAATTATAAATTGACATGGTCTAGGACCCCCACACCTCAATTTTAGGAACCCACTAAAAATTTAAAATGAGTAAATGGAAATAAATATGTCAGAATGCTAAGTGAAGAGCAGGCATTCAAAAATCTAATTAGGGGTGGATGTAATAATCTGACTGTGCTTCTGCTATTTTTAGATGTAAAGGGTTAGTTTCTGAGCAGTAACATACAATGATCCTGATTTTGTGTATGAAGTTTTCTGCACATACAAGCTTATGCACTCAGTGACATGAGAGTCTACAGACAGACATGGTCAGGTGCTGTGGCCCTGAAAGGCCCATGATTGTAAGGAAGGAAAGGCTACTAAATTTTACTTGATTCACATCTGAGTTATTTGATGGTTACAATGAACATATATCTGAAATATTTATGTACTTTTTTCAAAAGTTTTACATTTAAAAACATAAGAGAAAAATAGGTTTCTATAGTTTTTTTAATCTACTGATGTTAGTCCAGATGCTATGAAATTTTTAAATACTACTTTGTTGTTTCATAAAATCAAAAACTCTCCTAACCAGATGAACACGTGGAGAAGAAATTTTATTTTATTTTTAGATTATGATGATCCTCTTGAGAGATAAAGAAATACTTGTTTGGAGAAAACAAGGGATCAATTTGACTGAACTCCATGGCATATGAAATTAAAACATTAAAGCTGAGTGATTGGGAAAAAAAAATCTCAGGATAATCTCTGGGACATGACACTCTTTTTCCATGTGCCTTTAAGCCGCTGTCTCTGAGATAGCAGTGTGCATTAGAACCATCAGGAAGGTTGGGAAAAGCTACTGCCCCACTTCACCATGAAGGTAAATAGGTCTGGGTGAAAGCTAGGAAGATGTACTCATACCTGGTTCCTCAGTGACGTTGATGATGCTGGCCTAAGGACCGTACTTACAGAACCATTGCTTTAAAAATATTTTAAAATACTTTAATATTTAAATACTAAAAAAAGCATCCCTTTTGTCAAAAATGGCTGAAATTTCCAGAAGCAAGCCTCATTGATAGGCAGTCTTCTACTGTTAATATGCCTCAAAGCTAAGTGTTCAAGAAATGGGGCTCCTTGCCGGGCGGTGGTGGCGCACGCCTTTAATCCCAGCACTCGGGAGGCAGAGCCAGGTGGATCTTTGTGAGTTCGAGGCCAGCCTGGTCTCCCAAGTGAGTTCCAGGAAAGGCGCAAAGCTACACAGAGAAACCCTGTCTCGAAAAACCAAAAAAAAAAAAAAAAAAAAAAAAAAAAAAAAAAAAAAAAAAAAAAAGAAAAGAAAAAAGAAATGGGGCTCCTGATTTGTCGTATACCCACAGACCTTCTCTCTCAGAAACCGAATCTGGCCTTCTGTGTGACCCAGTACTATTCCGGATCTTTAGGTCTTAACATGTCTGCAGGAAGGCTCAGCAAAGCTTCTCTTTCAGCTTGGGTTTGATACTGTTGCTTGATGCCATTTCCAGAGACCTAAGAATATTTCTAAGCAAAGTATCCTCCTCCCCTCTCATTGCCTCAAATCCTAGTCTCTGGGCTCTTCCCATCCCATTATATTGTACAGCATAATTGCACGGCCATTGCAGATATACTTTCAAATTGTATGTTTACTTTGTGATTGCTTTAGGGAAACCAGAGGTCAGAGTTGCAGTTGGTTGACAGATCTGAAAAAATGAGGCTTTGCTTTCCTTGCTCCTGGCTTGTATCAGTTCTTGCTTGCTATCCTCTATTCTCTAAGCTCACTGATACTTGATGCTATCCCTTGACTATTCTACTCTGGAGAGTACCCAGCTTGCCTGAATACATCTTACTGATGTTTGTCCCCAAACTAAACCTCCCTGAATTTGAATATTTAACCATCTTGATACAAATTCACAGCAGGTTGTTAAAGGGAACATAGCTTTAAAAGATAATTTCTTCAAATTTAATCTGTGTTTTACATGGAAATTTTAAACTCCAAATACTTTTCTGTAAGGGAATACATTTCCAGCAGTGGACTTCACAATCAATTACAGTTTAGGGACAGAGTATTAGAGCAGTTCCCCAGTGTCTCTCACATCATGGTACATCAGTTTAAGATGCTGTGAGAGTTGTGCTTATGAGGATGCAAGCAGTGTTCTCCTTTGAAAGACTCCAGGAAATCCCTATCTAACAGAGAGGTGAATGTAACCCTACATAGTGAAAGACTCATCCTCACATTGTTGCCCCAAGAGCTGGACACATGCTAGCCTATTTCCTACAGACTAGAAGAAACATTTAATTATGGTTAAGAAACCCTTTGGTTCTAGCTCTGTAAGTAGAGAGCAGGATTACAGTTCAATAAATAGCCAAGTGTAATATGTAATAGGTTAGGTTCTGAGGCTTTGTGGCTAGATCAGGGGTAAGAGTCTAGTAGACAAGTTCTTGCAGGGAAATAACAGGGTATCACTCTTTTGTAATCAGTACTGGAAGTAACAGGGTGGGGGATGGATGATGAACTAGCTGCCTGAATTGGCTATATTGTTTTATAAAACTAGCTATCTTATATAAACCATCTGTAATTTATAAGCCAATCAGGTTTAGTTTTTCTTATATTTCTTATAAAAAATCTGTCATGTGGTGGTGTGGAAGGGTGAGAGATACCCCTCTTGCCCCTCACCCCTTACCACCTGCAACAAATGAGAGAGCTGATCCTCTCCCTTACCAGCTGCAGCACTCAAGAAACAGGCCCTGCCCCTCACCTAGGCAGCACAGCAGTGCTTCCTGGTGGTGGTCGGAGGCGAGGGTGACCCAGCCCCAATGTTATAAGCAAAAGAAAGCTGTCCTCATTTCTTATCAGACATATAGTAGCATGAGCACAGGAGAGATACCCTCCCTGACACCTCCCATCCATCAACACCTGAGACAGGTGGAGGAGCTGGCCCTGGGGTCATAAGAGCAGGAGGGTTGTCTCTACCTCTCACCAGCTGCAGTACTTGGCACAGTGGCCCCTGTACCTCACCTGGGCAACACAGAGCTGGCCCTAATGGTATAGGTGTGGGAGAGCTGACCCTTAGGGAGTGAAAGTAGAACCTGCCATACCCCTCGCTCATTTCTGCAAGAGGTGAATTAGCTGGGTCAATGCTGGAGAGCTCAGCCTGGTGGTGAGGAAAGGGGAGAACTGGCTGGTGGACCAACTCTACAATTACCCAGACGCAGAACCAAGTTTATGACTTGGTCTACCCCAACACCCACCCTATCTATCTGCTGGAGCATATGAAGGGACCTGACCTGCAGACCCAAAGCTGCAGGATCTCCACAGCACAATACAACAGGAGATCCAAGAAGAGTCTAGTGAGGATCCAGCATCGATGGTGTAGTAGGCACCATAGGTCTCGAACCAGATCAATGACTGCAGTGAACTGACTGGCAAGTAAAGATAAATGGACAAATGAGGTTACTGAGTAACTCACTACGTCACACTACAGCTTCCATGATGAGATTTTTAATTTTTCCCTTTTTCCTTCATTTTTTCCCTTAAATTTTGTTTTATTTGAGGTGGGTGTATACAGGGACAGAGGGTGGATATAAAAGGATGGAAAATGAATGGGATCAAGATGCATGTTGTAAAAGACAAATAGAATAAAATATATACATAAATATGTTTATTTATACTGATTCCTTTGCCTTTGAGAAATCCAAGACCATTTCAGCTTGGCAATGGGAATCATAGATATTAGCTTTGCTGAGCCTGCGTTAGATATCTGGGGACAAGAATGGTAGTGACTGTGACCATGAGGGGATCCTAAATCAGGGGAAGTCACACCAAGCCTCTAGACTCACAAATGTCTTCAATAGGACTGAAACTTCTCACATTCTTGAAAATATTTACAATTTTTGGCAGTGTTCCATTTAACTTTCTAAATAAAAGGATCTGGAGCCCCTTCAGTCACCTTTGGCAACTGCTTCAGACAGGAAGTAAAATATTCTGCCTCACTTCTAGAAGCACGGAACTCAGTAAGAACTGTCCAGTTTACCATGCAGGCTTGGCACAGGAAAGGAGAAGAATTTTTTATTCACAGAGACTAAATAGAAAGTAACCTCAATTTCCAGAAAATGACAATTGCTGTCAACATTTATCGGCTGGTGATTGGGCTGGTGAGATGGATCGGTGGGTAAAAGTAGTTGCCACCAAACCTTAACAACCTGAGTTTGATTCCTCAGGCCCACATGGTGGAAGAAGGAGAGAACAAACTCTTACAAGTTGTCCTCTGACCTCTGCTTATACTCCATAGCATGTGCTCACCCCCCCCACATACACACACAAAATCAATAAACAATACGAGTAAAAAATTTACAAATGAATGACACTTTGCACTACTGTGTTTAAGGATACATTGTCACTCATAATTTACTTTCTTACTTTCCTCAGTTAATATTTGTTTTTGCTGATTTTTCATAAATTATTTTAACCAGACCTACATTGAAGATACATAATTTCAAATTTCTTTTTATCAGATAAAACATGAAGATTAGACTAAAGTACAAATGAAATATAAATAAAAACCTTTGCTGTGCTCATGTAGATCTACAATTGTTAAATTGATGCTTTTCTTACTAGTCTAGGTAATTTAGGAACTTTTCATCTGAGGTCATAACCCTATCATCGTTGCATGTCTGGATCTAGATCCATCTAGAATGAAAGGAGTTTCTAGACATTGAAGCCTTTAGTGACACCTGTACTACTTAGCATCCCAGGTCATCCGATTCTGTGGCTCTGGTCAGGCAGGTTCCGCCCAGTGCAAACATTGGTCCAGAGCCATACCCATAGGGATACTGAAATTTATAACTTTATGAGAAAAATAAAATCATTTTCTGAGCACAAGTGAAGCTGCTTTAGGGAATGAGAACAATAAAGGTTTTACCACATCGATAAAGATTTCATTGCATTCAGTGGATTATGGAACAGCAAGGCTCTGATATTGACCTTCAGTTCCTCTTTAAAGAGGAATGCCTCAGGGATCACTATGTTCAAAAGAATGTGCCCTGAGTTTCACAGATTATTTTATGTACCACAGCAGTAAAAAAATACTGACTGTCAAAAAATACTGACTGTGTGTTAGGCCATGAGCTGTTGTAGATGAAATTATGCTAGAGAGAGAGAGAGAGAGAGAGAGAGAGAGAGAGAGAGAGAGAGAGA